>MCJB01000336.1:24374-96889 GCA_002018475.1 Nicotiana obtusifolia | reverse complement strand
CCCCCCCCCCCCCCCTGTACTTTCAATTGATATCAGAGCAAGGACTCACAATATTGCCTAACAGCAAGTGAGGAAAAGATCATGACGTCAAACACTGTTGTTTGAGCTCTATTTCAAGAAGACACTTCTCAAGTAAGACCACCATATTTCAATGGCCAGCACTTTTCACATTAAAAAGTTCGCATGGAAACCTATACAATTTCATAAGATATAAAAGTATGGGGTGTGATCAAAAAGGGAAATCTTCCAATTCGTCCAAAGAAGGATAAAGACGGTGAGATCATAGTATCACCTAATCCTCTGGACATAAATGATTACACTTAAGAACAACCAGCTGTTATTCAAGTGAATGTTAAGGCTAAAAATCTTTTGCACAATGCCATTAGTGGTGAAGAGTATGAAAAGATATCACGCTGTGAAACTGTTAAAGAAATGTGGGACAAGTTAAAAGTCACATATGAAGGAACCAACAAAGTGAAGGAGACAAGAAAAAATCTCCTTGTGTGTGACTATGAACTATTTCAAATGAAAGATGGAGAATTAATTGAAGAAATATTCTCTCGATTCAACAAAATTCTTGGGGCCTTGAAATCCTTTGGTAGACCAATCAGAAGCAGGGAACAGGTCAGAAAAATTCTAAGAAGTCTACCCACTATTTGGCAACCCAAATTTATTGTTCTTGAATGTCAGGACCTTGAAAAGATGTTATATGATGAACTCAGAGGCGATCTTATTACTTTTGAGAAACACACTTAGACAGGCAAGTTCATCAAGAGAAAAGGAAAATAGTCACTTTTAAAGCAACAGTGCCTAAATCGGAAATTGAAGAAGAAGAAGGAGGAGGAGGAGAACAAGATGAAAACATTGTTATGCTCTCCAAAGACGCGACAAGCATGATGAGGAGGACCATGAACAATGGAATAGGCAAGCCGAACTTCAAAAAAGGGAAGATGGGAAATGAAAACAACAAAAATGATGGAAGATAATATGAAAATGGAAAACACGGACACATTCTAGTAGAATGCCCTTAATTGAAAAAGAAACTCAGCAGAAACCTTCAAAAGAAAAAGTCTTTTAGAGATTGGAGTGATGAAGAAGAATTTGATCATGAAGAAATTGCCAACATGTGCTTCATGGATATGAATGATGACAGTGATGAAGTTTCAAGTGAGTTGGGTCTCATGGCAGATGAAGGGATCAGTGAGCTACATTCTCCTATGTGTCCCAAATGTAATGAACTTAAAGAAGTTATTGATATTTCTCTTGTTGACATTGAGAAGGTCCTAAATGAGCTTCAAAAGATTCAACAAGAAAAGAAAGACTGGGCTCTAAAACTTGAAGTATGTGAAATAGAAAAAGATATGCTTCAAGAAGAAGTTCATGAAGTTCAACTTCAACTGAATGGATTGAGAAAATCCACTAGTCAAAGTTCTATCAGATCTAACCAGTCAACTTCTCGTATCAATTCATTTAGGGGAAGAACTTACACTGCATGCATTCATTGTGAAAAAAAGGGGCATAAATCTAGCCATTATAGGTTAAAAGATAAGACTTCTGAAAGTCCTATCAATATATCTTGTTTTTATTGAGGAAAATCTGGCCATACATCAAATCATTGCAGGTTCAAGAATAACAAAAGATAGGTTTGGTGACTCAAGGCCTCTAACCAGTATAACAATGAGAACACTAACCGTCCAGGACCCAAACTGGCTTGGGTACCTAAAAACAAATAATTTATTTTTGTAGGAACACAGTAAGAAGAATCAAAAAGGGAAATGATATCTCAATAGCGTGTGTTCCAGACACATGACAGGTGACAAACAATTATTCAAATCTGTCACTAAACTTGATGGTGGGTCTGTCACTTTCGGAGACAAATCAAAAGAAAATGTAATTGGAGTAGGAAGAGTTCCCCTTAGTTGATCATGTGATGTAGATGAGGTCTACTTAGTAGATGAACTTGGTTACAGCCTACTCAACATCAGTCAACTATGCTACAACGACTATGAGGTTCGTTTCAAAAAACATGGTTGGTTCATTGAAGACGAATCAGGTAAAATTATTCTATCTGGAAGTAGAGATAGAAATGTCTACACTCTTAGCAATATTGACAGTCTGGGGAATCAAATTTGTTTAGCTTTAATGATTGATGATCCCTGGTTATGGCATAGAAAGCTTGGCCATGCTAGCATGCATACTATTCAAAAACTTTCCAAATGTGATCTTTTCATTGGTCTTCTAAAACTAGATTTTTCAAAAGATCAAATTCGTGATGCATGTCAATTAGGAAAAACAATTTCTACTACAAAACCTCTTCAACTTTTGCATATGGATCTTTTTGGTCCAACTAGAACTGTTAGCATTGGTGGTAGAAATATGCCTTTAATATTGTAGATGATTTTTCTCATTTCACTTGGGTTATTTCTCTGATTCATAAAAATGAAGCTCTAAGGAATTTGAAATCTTCTGTAAGAAGGTACAGTGTGAAAAGGGATATTACATTTCTACTATAAGAAGGGACCATGGAGGAGAGTTTGAAAGCAGAGCCTTTGAAAACTTCTGTAATGATCAAGGAATTTCTCACAACTTCTCTTCCCCAAGATCACCTCAACAAACTGGAGTGGTATAGAACATAAGAACAAAACTTTGCAAGACATGGAAAGAACCATGATTGTGGAAAACTCTCTCCCATACCACTTCCGAGCAGAAGATGTAAGCACAACGTGTCATATAATTAACTGATGGTTGATTTGACACATTCTTAAAAAGACTCCACATGAGCTATGGAATAGTAAAGAGACCAACATCAGTTATTTTCATCCATTTGGTTGTAAATGCTTCATTCACAATAATGGAAAGGACAATCTGGGTAAGTTTGATACAAAAAGCAACGAAGGCATTTTTCTTGGATATTCTCGCTCAAGTAGAGAATATAGAGTATTCAATAAAAAAACCTTATGTATTGAGGAATTCATTCATGTTGTTTTTGTGGATACTAACCCTTGCTTAAGGAATGAAAAACTTCCTGAAGATGAGGAAATTTCTGTTGCCCCAAAGTCTGTTTTTACAGGAAAAGACAGTCACGGTCAGGCGACCAATAAGTAAAATCAGTCAAATGAGGAGCACATTGAAATCCAAAAACCATCTTCTATTGAACAGTCAACTACATTAGAAAAGGAGCCAATCACAGGTGTTCCAAATGAATGGAAAAATGAACCTAGATATCCCCACAAGATCATCATCGAAAATCCACAGAAGGTATCACTACCACAAGATCTCAAAATCTCAACTCTCACATGGCCTTAATATCACAACTTGAGCCAAAAAAGGTTGATGAAGCTCTCAAAGATGACTACTAGGTCAAAGCCATGAAAGATAAACTTGATCAATTTGAAAGAAATAAAGTGTGGAACTTGGTCCAAAACCATCCAAATATTCCATCGTAGGAACCAAATGAGTTTTCAGAAATAAGCTGAATGAATCTGGTCAAATAGTTTGTAACAAAGCAAGGCTAGTAGCCCAAGGTTACTCACAGCTAGAAGGAATCGACTACGATGAAACATTTTCTCCTGTAGCAAGATTAGAATCCATTCGAATACTTCTTGCTTTTGCTGCTCATAAAGGATTTAGGCTATTTCAGATGGATGTAAAAAGCGCCTTCCTAAATGGATATATCTCTGAAGAAGTATATGTAAAACAACCTCCTGACTTTGTAAGCAACAGTTTCCCAAATCATGTATTCAAGTTGTCAAAAGCTCTATGCGGACTCAAACAAGCCCCCCGAGCCTGGTATAAAAGACTAAGATCTTTTATTCTATATCAAGGTTTCAAACAAAGTAATATCAATACAACTTTATTTATCAAGCGTTCAAATTCAGGTAATCTTATTACTCAAATTTATGTAGACGATATTATATTTGGAAGTTCTAACTCTGTATTATGTGAAGAATTTGCTCATATTATGAAATGAGAATTCAAAATGAGCATGATGGGAGAGCTAACTTTCTTTCTTGGATTACAAATCAAGAAATCTTACAGAGGAATCTTCATTAGCTAAACCAGTACACCAAGGAACTCATACAAAAGTTTTGAATGGAGAATGTAAAAGCTAGTGGAACTCCAATGAGTCCAACATCTACTCTTGAAGAGGACAAGAATGGAAAAAGTGTGGATGAAACAATTTATAGAGGAATGATTGGATCTCTACTATATCTCATGGCTAGTCGACCAGATATAATGTTCAGTGTTTGTAAGTGTGCAAGATTTCAGTCAGCTCCAAAGGAATCTCATTTGACTACAGTTAAATGAATTATTAGATACCTTATTGGGAATACTGAATTAGAACTATGGTATGCTCATTCTAACAATTTTGATTTAAAAGGTTTTTCAGATGCAAATTTTGCAGGTGATAGGACTGATAGGAAAAGCACTAGTGGCACATGCCAATTACTGGGATATGCTCTAATTTCCTGGCATAGCAAGAAACAAAGTTGTGTTGCCTTGTCAACTACTAAAGCAAAGTATTTAGCTGTTGGAAGCTGTTGTACACAAATTCTTTGGATCATGCATCAACTTCTCAATTATGATTTAACTCTTACTTCTACCCTATATTTTGTGATAACACAAGTACTATATGTCTGTCAAAAAATTCTGTGTATCATTCTAGGGAAAAACATATAGAAATTAAGCATCGTTTTATTCGTGAGCATGTTGCAAAAGGTGATATTTTGTTAGAGTTCATTAGCACTGAGTCCAGACTTGCGGATATTCTTACAAAGCCCCTTTTGGAAGAACGATTTTGTCTACTGTATAAAAAGATTGCTATTATGTCTATTGCATAAAAAAAGTCTTCTGTATCTTTGTAAAATATTTTACTTCCTTTTTGGTTTGATTAATTGATGGGTTTATTAATTTGATGTGAGTGCAATTATTACTCTTCCATTGGTGCCACCGAAGCAACTCCTCAGAAGTGTCACTTCAATCTGACCCTACCATTTCCTCTAATCGATGCAACCCTTCAATCTTCCAAAACCCTAGTTAAGTACTCTCCTCTTATATCATTCTCCATCACTTCTCACCAACTCCTTTACCATGGCTAAGAGAAACCTCTCATCCTCCACTACTACAAGACGAAGCAGACGGTTTCAAAAAACCCAAAACCCTGAAGAAACCGTCGACCTTGAATCATATCTTGACTTAGACCTTATCAAAACCGATAATGAAAGCAGTGACTCATTGGAGGAGCTTCCCATAAGCCAGAAAAAAGGAAGGAAGACCTGTGGATCAAACCCCCAAAAGGTCTGCATGCAAGAAAGGGAAAGTAGAAAGCATAGATTTTGTGCCAGAGGATAAACTGAGCTTCTACGGACAAAGTGAGAAATCGATTTTTGAGTCTTATAAGTCTAAATCTATGGCTTATGGATGCTCTGTAAGTCTCTCTCTTATGAAAGATATGCACTGTGTATGATTTCTATTTTTGATTTCAACGTCATTCTCCTCTATTTGATACTATTGGAAATTCTGTGTATGAAGAACATGTGAGTATGTTTTATGCAAATTTGTTCGTTAATGACAAAGATGATTTGGAGTCAATGGTCCTAGTTACTCGCATTGTTCATGATTCTTATCAATTTGTGAAGATTTTTCTACTAAGTTTCATGGATATGATGTTTTTGTGCAAAACTCCTGGTCAAAAACCATTGAAGTTACTTTAGAAGAGGCAAAAGTTTTTCTGTCTGAAAACCCTCCTGACATTTGTCGTAAAAGTCTTAAGTTTTAACATCGTGTGTTAGTCCACATGATTTCTACTACTCTTCTTCCTAGGAGTGGGTCTCTCAGCACTTTGACTACTAGGGATATCTTTGTTCTTTACTGCCTTATGAATAATAAAGGCTTGGATGGTTTGTGTGGATTCGTCAGTATATGCTTGAAAGTATCAGGGACATATCTTCTTCTACTGCTTGTTTGCCTTATGGCTTGCTCATCTCACATTTTCTTGAGGTCATGAAGGTTGATCTAGCGCCTTTTCCCCCAAGTATATTTCAAGCACCTATGATAAAACAACATTTGCTGTGATGGGTTACACCTTAACTAACGATGGATGGGTCAGACGTGCCAAGATTGAAAGCACTCCAGTACAGATTGAGCCAACCACTGAACCAACTAAGCCTCAGTCGACTGCTACCAACAACCTACAGCGGATTCAGCAAGGACTAGATGGGGTAAAAACCATGCTCATTACAATGAAAGAACGGGTGGACAAGATCAGGGAAGTCACTAAAGAAACAGGTACAGATGTGGCTAAGCTCAGGATGGACATGGGAGCCACAAGGAGGCAAGGAATCAGGGCATTCAACTCCATGACAGAGAAAATGGACAAATCACCAAAGAAGTTGAAACCTCCTTTGACTCTTTCTGCACCAAAGTTATCAATACCCTGAAATACTTTCTGGGGAGGAACTAAGGCAGTTGTGTATGTGTTTAAAACAATCTCTTTTTCTCTTTGTTTGTTTTGTTTTGTTACTTGCTTTTGATTTGGTCTGTAAGAACAATCATTATGTGCCTCTGTTGAAGGCATAATAACTGCTACCTTAACTACTATATTCATTATGTACTCTATTATGTCTGTTCTATTTGCACTTGTTTCTTTCTTTTTGATTGAGGTCAACAGGAGAGAAACGTGAGAGTAAAGTAGAGCAACAACTCAGGAGAGCAGCACTTCAGTACAGGGAAGTGTAGTGCAACAACTCAAGGGGAGCATCATTTCAGTACATGAAAGTGGAGTGTACTATGTTTACTCTTTTTTATTGCCATCATCAAATAAGGGAGATTGTTACACCTAAGTTTCAATGATGACAATAGTACAAATCTAATTGTATCTATTTAATTACAGGAAATTAGGAGAACAGTGCTCAATCAAAGGAAGTCAAGATGTCAAGGATATCAGAAAGGAAACAAGATCAAATGCAGCAAGGACAATGCTAAATCAAAGGATGTCAAGGCCATAAAAAGGAAACAAGATCAAGTGTAGTCGCTATAGGAAGACAATCCTTACTTCAAATATCGATTTGGAATCTGAAGATTCTGAGGATTGAACGATCAAGTCAAATCACAAATCACTCCCTTGATTGTGAATGCGAAAAGGAAGGAAGTAAATGAATCCAGCCAGTCTCTTGAGCAGGATTCTTAGGCACCCCTTGGGTAACTCTTAGAATATTTTGCGCCTCAATCAAGGGTCAATCTGCAACGGCTACTAAAGACTCTCGTATAAGAAGATTGACAGACTCAAGAATTCGATTACACAACTTACCACTATTTTCTATACCTTTCTAGTTCTTAGCACAAACACTGTATTCCTGAGTTTACTAGTGTCTCAAAAGATGGGAAGTGTTAGGAAACAAAACAAGAGTTGTGTCAGGTTTGAAAAACATTGTTGCTGAAAATCTTTGGTGGTAAACGATCCAAAAACCACTACTGTTGTAACAAACTATTGAAGATCTAAGAGAACCCTAGTAACCCAAAGGGAACTGGATGTAGGTACCTCACCGGTACTGAACCAGTATAAAACTCCTGCATTCTCATCTTTTAAATTCCTTGCAGTTTATTTTCATTGCCAATCAAACCCGCTGATAAAGTGAAGTAGACTAATTCTTTTCTGAGTCGACTAATTATTAATTTAGTTATAATTCACCCCCTACTTGTACTTTCAAGCATCACCAGCTCGTACCATCAATATGATTATTGGTGGCAGCAATGACGCCTCTATCAATGACAGCAAATTCACCCCCACCCACAAGCTCAAAATATCGATCACCCACGAAAGTATGAGGGACTCGAAGATAGTATCATCTTCGATGAGTCAGATGCCAATGGTTTGACTTTTCCTCATAACGATGCACTTGTCATCAGTTTACGAATTTTAGATATTGATGTTAAGAGGGGTAGACGATGAAAATGGAGCATGCATCATCCATCCCCGAGTACTCACACAAATGTGACTCAAGGATAAGACAGTGCCACGTTGCATTACACTAACCAGTTTTATCAATGCAGTTGAACGGACTTCGGGAGAAATTACACTTCCCGTTCTCGTCGGTGGAGTCCCCTCCATCTTATACCAAGTGATCAAATTCCCAACACCTTAGGGAATATTTAGCATACAAAGGGAACAATGTACATCCCGAGAGTGCTACAAAGTCGCCTTGGATAGCACGACAACTCAACAAAAGAAAGATCAGGAAAAAAAAGCATAGCAATCAGCAGGGTTGAGGTCGCAATGAAGTCATTATAGACCCCGAGATGGTCGAATTCGCTAAATCAACCATAGAAGACCTCGACCCATCCAATTAGAACACAACGATCTCAGCAAAAAGGCCTACATCGACTGCAAACTCCGAGGTCCAGGTAAATCTAGTCAATTCTTAGTAATTAATGTGGATTCATTTGCCTTTAGTCATGCAGATATGCCAGGCATCCCCAAAGATATCACCACACACAAGCTAAATGTAGACCCCTTCTACCCCCGGTAAGGCAGGTCCAACGAAAGTTCAATCTCACCATCAATGAGGTCATCCATGAAGTAGTAGAAAAGTTATTGGCAAACCGCTCTATCAGGGAATCTAAGTACCCCAAATGGATTGCTAATGTAGTGATGGTTAAAAAGAAAAACGAGAAATGGAAGGTGTGCGTGGAATTCACAGACCTGAACAAAGCATGCTCGAAAGATTCATTTCTGTTGCCACATATCGACAACTCATCAACGCAGCGGCAGGGCACAAGCTGTTAAGGTTTCTGGACGCCTACTCAGGTTAGAACCAAATACTCATGGAGGAAGAAGACCAAGAGAAAACTACGTTCATCACCCATAGGGGAACATATTGTTATAGGATCATGCCATTTGGGTTGAAGAATGCAGGGTCCACCTATCAAAGGTTGGTCACAAAAATATTCAAAAATCAACTCGGAAAAACCATGGAGGTGTATATCAATGATATGTTGGTCAAGTCCATGAAGGCAGAGGATCATATCGACTACCTAAAGAAGGATTTCGATATACTAGGAAAGTACGGAATGCAACTAAACCCCGAGAAATGCGCGTTTGGCGTAGCCTCGGGAAATGTTTCGGGCTTTTTGTTATCACAGCAAGGGATTGAGGTCAACCCAGATCAAATTAAGTCTATCGACAGGATAATCGAGCAATTGACTACTAAGAAGCAAGTCCATAGACTGACCGGTCGAATTGCTGCCTTATCCAAATTCATCTCGCGATTGTCTAATAGGTGTCACAGGTTTGTTAGCATTCTCAAAAAGGACAATAGCCTCAAGTGGATGCCTGAGTGCATAAAAGCATTACAAGAATTAAAGGAGTACCTGTTGTCACCACCCTTGCTCTCTAAGCCCGAGCCCGGGGAGCACCTCTTTATTTACCTTGCCGTCTCCGAAGTAGCAATAAGTGCGGTCCTGGTTCAAGAAAACAAAGATACGCAATCTCCTATTTATTATATCAATAAAACACTTGTCGATGTCGAGACGATGTACCCACACCTCGAGAAACTGGCCCTTACTCTGGTCATAGCTTCGCGAAAGCTCAGACCACACGTTCAATGCCACCCAATCTCTGTCGTCACAACTTTGCTTTTAAAAAGCATATTGCATGAACCCGAGCTGTGGGGAGGCTGGCCAAGTGGGCCATTGAATTAAGTGAGCACGATATCACTTATCATCCTTGCACAGCGATAAAGTCGTAAGTGCTCGCCGACTTCGTTGCAGACTTTAGCGCAAAAGTTATGCTTGAGGCTGAGAAGGAAGCCGCTCAAGCTTCTCTTCAAACACAGGACCTCTGGGTCCTATACACCGATGGCGCATCCAATGCTTCGGTTCCAGGACTGGGACTCATGCTCGAGGTTCCCACGGGCAAAATAATTCGCTAAGCCATAAGGTGCCCGGATATGACTAACAACGAGGCCGAGTATGAGGCCATAATTGCAAGGTTAAGACTAGCACTCAAATATGGGGCAAAGCGGTTAAAACTTTGTTGTGAATCTCAGCTCGTAGTCAACTAAGTTACTAGGACTTTCCAAATCAAAGAGTAAAGGTTGCGAAATATCAAACCTAGATCTGCAAATTGCTGCCCAGTTTCAATGAATGCCAGCTCAACCAAATCCCATGAACTCAGAACACCAAAGCAGACGACCTCGCCAAATTGGGCGCCGCCACCAAAAGCATAACGGCCGAGGACAAGAGCATAGTTCATCTCCTCAAATCGGCATTAGACCAAATCGAGGTAAATTTATAAATTTAACTTGGGACTGGCACAATTGTATTATTATTTATTTGCAAGAAGACATCCTCCCAAGAGACAAAAAAAGAAGCTAAAAAGCTAAGGATGCAAGCCGCTAGATATAGCCTCCCCCAAAACGACTTATAGAAAAGAATGTACGGCGACCCCTTGGCAAAATGCTTAGGCCCAAACCAAACCCAACGCGTTCTCTAGGAAGTCCACGAAGGTCATTGCGGCGCTTATTTCTTGTGATCGAGCACTCATCAGGTGCCTCATACGGGCCGGGTATTATTGTCCCACTATGAAGAAAGACGCCTTAGAATTCGTGAAGAAGTGCGACAGTGTCAGAAGTACGCCCTGATAATCCACCAAGTAGGTGAACACCTCCACTCATTCCCCTCTCCATGGCCATTTATTAAATGGGGAATGGACATCGTGGGTCCACTTCTGTCGGGACGAGGAAATGTAATTTCTTTTAGTTTTAGCTGACTATTTTTCTAAATGGGTGTAAGCGGGGGCATTCTCCCAAGTTCATGAGCAGAGACAAGCATCTTCATATGGAAAAACATAATCTGCCGATTCGGCCTACTTATTGAAATAAACTGTAGCAATGGGCCCCAGTTCACGGGAAGAAGAACTACTGAGTTCTTCGAGAAATAGTATATTAAAAGAATATTTTCAACTCCTTACCACTCAGCTGGCAACAGACAAGCAGAATCCTCTAATAAGTCAATACTAAACATCATGAAGAAGAAAATCGAAGAGGTAAAGGGACCATGGCCAAGAATACTCCCAGAAGTATTATGGGCACACAGAACTACCCCAAAGATGAGCACAAGAGAGATACCTTATTCTCTAGTCTACGGAACATAAGCAATTATACCAGTCAAAGTCGGAGAACCCAGCCTGTGGTAATCCCATGAAAGAGACACCAGCAATGATGAGAGTAGGAGATAAGATCTCGACGAGATCGAAGAGCGATGAGACATGGCATACATAAGGATGGTCGACAGAAACAATAAGCACAACGTTACTACATCAACAAGACAAAGTTTTGATTGCTCAACATCAAGGACTATGTACTCAAAGACAAAATCCAAGCAAACAGGGATTGTTCCAATTGGAAACTATGGAAGGGAAGTTCCTACCAAAGAATTGAAATATCAGCCAACTCAAGTACTTCAACTTCTAAAAAAATAAGAAATGCCCCATAAGTCGTACTCTTTTTTCCTCACTTGAGTTTTTTCCTAATAGGGCTTTCTTAAGGATTCTTAACGAGGCGACGAGTGCGACACTTCAAGTTGAAATGCACCAGAGAACTTATTTTTTCATTGCCCGACTCATCAAGAATATCCAAGTCGAACAATGAAGGGACTAGATATACTGGGACTGGGACTGGGACGCCAGCCAAGACCCCAAACTTGTAATTTTCTCCAAAAATCGCCAAGGGAAAAAACAATGTAATTGAAACAACAAAATTGAAATAATAAAGATGCAAGTCTGTCAAAACTATTCTCCAAAATGGTACGTTCAACCAACTCGAACAACACCTAGCGGCCCATGGCCTCGACTTAACTTAAAGGTATGTCCGACCAGCTCGAACAGCACCTATCGGCCCGTGGCCTTCGCTTAACTTAAAGGTACGTTCAACCAGCTCGAACAACATCTATCGGCCCCTGACCTCGACTTAACTTTAAGGTATGTTCGACTAGTTCGAGCAACACCTATCGGCTCTCGGCCACGACTCAACTTAAAGGTGCGTTCGATCAGATCAAAAAACACCTATCGACCTTGGCCACATTTCAACTAAGAGACGTACTCAACTATTTTGAATAGGGGACGATACGGCCCACGGATATTCGGCCTAAAGGCTACGGCAACCTAGAGGATAACAACAAAAGGAATACAGAAGCAAAACATGCAAGTACAAAAGTAAAACATGCAAGTATAGGAACAAAACGCAGAGATAAAAAAGGTGCGTGTAAAACAAAATTCAAATTTGATATTCATATAAAGAGTCTTTACAAAAGCGCTCCAAGACGCCAACAATAATACAAAAAGCTATACAGACACTAAGGCGGAACATCTAGTGGCCATCTATCACGACCTCAACCTTTTACCGTAGGATATCGTGATGGCACCTAGTCTCTAAGACTAGGTATGGAGAAATAACGGAAATGATAATAGAACTTCAAATTTAAACCAACTAGCTATCATAAAAGAACTCCACAACACTGCTGACAATAACTCCCAAAATTGGTGAGATTGAGTCATAAGCTTTACACGAATATACTGTAACATCCCTACATCACTGTCTAAACATAGAGTAAGCAGTAGAAAAACAAGGACAGAGGGTGATTGCGAGGCCTGCGAATGCCAAGCAGATATACCTTGAAGTCTCCAAGACGTATAGCCAAATAACTGGTGCCTAGCCTGATATGAGGTACCTGGATCTGCATAAAAAGATGTACAGAAGCGTAGTACGAGTACACCACAATAGTACCCAGTAAGTATCAAGCCTAACCTCGGTAGAGTGGTGATGAGGCCGGGTCAAGACACCTACTAGGATAAGAAAAAGAAACTGAACAAGTATAATACAGTCTAAGAATGGAAACGAGAAAAAAATTAGGCAATAATGAAATACAACAAGACAGACTACAATTGAATTTAAAGCAATAAATGCAACAAGGAAGAAACACATAATAAGGACATCAAGAAAACAATGCGGACAAATACAAGTGAGGTTAATGAGAGATAACAACAAAAATCACAACTGAGGTACCGCCTCGTAATCTCATTTCATAATCACAATCACAATATTTCCTTATACCACCGCATGAGCCTTATACTTAGATAGTTTTGAAATTTTCCAAAATAGCTACACGCACTTTAGCCCACCTTATGTCGCCTCTTGGCTTTAAGTAGTTTCCTTACTAGCAACACACAAATAAATCCCACCTTATACCGCCACGTGCACATTAACCCATATCCTTATACCGCTGCATGCACATCAATATCACAACACAATAATAATATGCACCACAAGTGCCCATATGCCACATCTTGCCAAAAGAATCAACAATACCAATATTTTCACAACAAATAGCCATGGCTCAAACACAATGTGTACAAGAATCTCAACAATAACCAAATAATGGTGAATAGCTCAACAAGAACCATATCTCAACAATTAACAACTTCGCCTCAAAGTGATAACGACTTTTATAACTTCAACGCCAATAGCTAAACAAGAGATATTCCATGAATTAACAACTTCAAGTGAGGTAAATCAACAATTAAGTAATTGACAAGGCAATAAGGAAGCAATAACTTCAACTAAGCATTTACGGGCAAATAACAAGTAAGATATGGAGCAAGTGTTAACAATGTCAAATAAAACATGTAAGAATAGATTAACACGTGTAGGGTAGATTAACAGGAAAACTATAACAAGTTATGACAATTCGATTAAAAACATGAAAAGAGTCTAAATAGCCTAAACTGATCAAATACCACATATAGCCCGTGTACCCACTTTTGTCACTTTGCGTACACGATTTTCACATATCACAAATAGCATGATCAATCAAATCCTAAGGGGTAGTTCCCCCACATAAAGTCAAGGAAGATACTTATCTCAAACAAGCTAACTCAGTCCACTAGTAAGCCTTTTCTGCGAATATCCAACTCCGAACAGTTCAAATCTAGCCAAAATAACTTAATACCATAATACAAACCATAGTAAACTATTTCGGATAATAAAGTTGCAATCTTTAAAGAAAATCCAAAAGTCAACTCAAAGAGTCAACCCCCCGGGCCCGTGTCTCGGAACCCGACCAAACTTATAAAATCCAAACACCCATTCAATAACGAGTCCAACCAAACTAAAAATATTTAACTCCGACCTCTGCGGAGAGAGGACCGTACCTGCGATCACATCTCGCCTAGAACAAACTCGCTTCTGCGGCTCACAGGCCACATATGCGGTGCCGCACCTGCGGTCCAAAGTGCACAAGTGCGATTGCACCATATCCTCGGCTGGGCAGAATTCCTTCCAAGTCCAAGATGATTCAGGATTCAATACGAATCACATCCAGGGCCCCCGGGATCCCGTCCAAACATACCATCAAGTTTCAAAACACATAACGAACCTACTCGAGGCCTAAAATCACATCAAACAACATTGAATCTATGAATCGCACCCCCATTTCAAGCCTGTGGAATCCATGAACATTTAACTTCCAAAACTAATGCCGATTCACACAAAACCAATTCCGATTGAACTCAAATTTTGCACATAAGTCATAAATGACACAAGGACCTATTCCAACTTTCGAAATCAGAATTTGTCCCTGATATCAATAAGTCAACTCTCGGTCAAACTTCTCAATCTTCCAAACCTTCAACCTTCTAACTTTCTTCAATTCAATCCCTCATAAGTGAAATCACCATACGGAGCTATCGGAAGCATCAAAACTCCATTCTGGAGTCGTCTACTCAAAAGTCAAACTCATCAACTCTTTCAACTTAAGCTTCCAACTTTAGGACTAAGTATCCCAATTCACTCCGAAACTCACCTGAAACCAAACCACTCCGACAAGTCATATAACTACAATATAACATAGAGGATTCAATAAATAGGGGAACGGGGCTAATATACTCAAAATAACCAGCCGGGTTGTTACACCATCATCACTCGACCGTAAGCAGCATCACACCAAGCGCTATCCGTGAGCTGGTCCAAGTCCCCATCACCTTCCTCGGAGTCAGGCTAAGGAGTATTAGGGTCAAAGTTGTAGGTGAGCCGGGCCTCACGAGCTTTGACTCGAGCCTCCTCGATGGCAGTCTCAAAATTGCAGCCCATCTTCTTCAACTCGCGAATAACGTCCAATCGGGCTTCAGCAAGGATCCAATCTTCATACCTCTCCCCAGGAAATGCCAAGAAATTCAGAGGCATGAGATGTAGAGGGCCGCTCGACTATCCGAGTACCCTCGGCCTCAACAACAGAAAAACGCTCGAGCAGGCGAGCATTATCGGCCCCGGCAGCAGAAGCTCGCTCAAGTAGCTTAGAGTTCTTCTTATCCAGGTCACCACTCCTCTCCTCGAGAACGTCTTCCTTAGCCTTTGCAGCCGACTGGATGTTATCTCGTTCAAAAAAGATTGTTCTGTTTGCCAACTCGACGATGTCCACCTTCCTCCGAGCATCCACTCAAGAGGACTCTGCCTGTTCGAGTATCTCTTACTTCTCAGCAACCTCCCCCTTGAGAGCCTACATTTGAAATTGGCACTCGTCACTCTAACTTTGTAGTTGACCCACCTGATTCTGGAGGTCGCTACAATGGACCTCCACACCCTTGCTCAGTTCGAGCTTCTCCTCCTTCCTCTTCAATGCCCCCTTAAGGACGCCGAACCTCTCCATGGCCTCCATCAACTCCTTATCTTTCTTTTCAGCTCGTCCCTCACGACTGAGACATCTCCCTCCTCACGAAAACGCTTCTGAGCATCCCAGTATTTGTCGCAGAACTCCTGGTATTTTCCCTTCAGCATCTAATAAATATCTTTCCTTTTGTTCTACCTCCGCAGACTTTCAATCACTAGTATAATAGTCTACAAAACAAGGAAAAACAAGAGTTAGAGCCTAGAAGCAAGTCAAAGCAAAGGAAAAAGAATGAGGAACAAAAACACTTACCCTGGGGTGAGGCCGGAAATGCGCTTTGACAGGTTGCTGTCAGTCAGGGTCTTAGGAGTCACCCGCTCAGCTTCGGATCAGAGAGGACTAAGAGCGTTGACCACGTCTTCAATATTCTTTAGCAGATCATGATCCTTGGGAATCGTGATAGTCCTTGGACCTCCCCCCCCCCTCCGTCGTTATCTCGAGCTGAGTAGTTCCTTCGTCAATCATCGTCCGGTCGTCAAGGTCCATGTCAGAACCCGATTTGTCACCCTCGTTGACGACACCTTTGCCGATGTCCCCATCGGTAGGAGAAGCATCCCCTGCCGGCCTGGAAGAAGAAGTCTCATCTTGCCCTTCTGGCGCAGAATCATCACTAGTTGTCCCCTCCGCAACTCTCTCCTCCTCGGGGCGCAAAATCACATCCGCATTAGCCTCTTCTGGCTGAGGGGCCTCAGAAGTCACCGCAATATCGTCCCTGATGTGTATCATCGCCATTTTCTATATTAAGATCTCGCCCTCTAATGAGTCAACGATGAGGGAATTCCACCTACGTCCACGACCTTCCTCTTGCGGTGCCTCAAGTCCTCATCATGTGGAGAAACCTTATCATCTTCGTCGATAAATGAAAATGCGGGAGGAGCAGGCGCAGTAACTGAGACGGGGGCAGAGGCAGAAGGCGCAACGACCCCTCTCCTCTTGAACGAGGGCACGGTCGCCCTGTTCCTTCTTGTAGCCCCCCTGGATAAACTATAAAAAGGCATAACAATTGAGTGCAACGGCACAAGCCAGTATGAATATGATAATGACCAGAAGAAGGAGATTGCCTGTCAAGGGGAAAGCCGGTTTGATATTCTGAAAGAAGCGCGGCCAGTCACGAATAACCACAGTGTAGAGGAGAACCTGCTTGACCTCGTCAATGAGACGTGCCGCCAAAAGAGGAGGACGAGCCAGAATTGCCGACTACCTTTATCATCTATAATCATCACCAAACATTTGCCCCCACGATGTCGAAGGTTCAACATCGTCCCTTTATAGAAGATAGGCGCGAATAGATGCACCAAGTGCCGCATCGTGACCTCGACTCTAGCAAGTTCGACGAACTTTGATAGCCTCTTGATAACCTTGTAAACATAGGGGGCGAGCTGAGCAAGGAAAATATTGTAATGGCGGCAAAACTACTCCACCAATGGTAGGAGGGGGCACGACTAGCCGATGACGAACGAGTAGGCATAAAGAGTGCAATACCCAGCACGGTGAACGTGCACTTCGTCCTCGCCAGCGTTATCTTTTGCGGCGACGACGACATCCTCCCCATGATCAGGGAATACAACAACCAGGGGAATGGCATGGTTCTCCTCATCAATATTATAAGGAAGATTAGACATAGCTATGAAATTTATAGGAAGCCGAGATATGGAAGATGAGAGTATGAAAGGAACTTAAAGGTCAGAAGGCAAAGAAGGTTCAAGAAAAACAGAGGAACTTATGTAGAGCATAGATGATCCCAAAGGAAGTAAAATTTGAATAACAATGGAATAATCCCTATTTATATAGATGAAGGCACCGAACACGAAACGGTTCATCATAATTGGCACTAGAATCGAAACGGCAGAGCCAATCAAGGGTCGCACGTGAATTGACATAATGCATCGGGAATCGGCATCATCACGACGCATGAAGTCACCTATTTTCTTGGACCAGACGGTTCCAGCCAATCACCCAGGAAAATCAGGGGTTTGAAATATGCGGTCCACAAAGAGCCACGTCGTTTATTTGTCACAATGACCACGACCGTTGTTACCCGCTCGTTGAACTCGCCCACGAAGACGAACTCAACAAGCGGAGGGACAAAATGTATGGGCTAAAAATTGTCATAATTATATGTGAGCGTAATCAATATTAAGAAAGCCTTCGAAGGCAACCACGTTTCATCAATTTGATTTCAATAAAGGATGAAGGCGAGGTCAAATATTCAATGGAGGATGAAGGCGAGGTCGAGGACTCAACAGAGGTCAAGGGCGAGGACAAGTACTCCCTTTAACAAACCAGCGACAGCTAGTTTTAGAAATAAGACCTTACAGAGAATATTCCAGTGAATAGTCCTCCCATCTGTACTATTAGGGTTTTTGTGGCCCATGTGCCCTTATAAAAAAGAAAGATATGTATCTATAGGGAGGATTGGACACTCATTGTAAAAAATAATACATTGACATTCTTTAAAGATTCTTGCTTTATCATACACATACAATATATACCTTTTCTTCAGACCTTTATCTATCTTTTCTCCCACGATCCAAGGAGGATCCGAATATTCAAAGGCTTATCATCATCTATCTTTGTCAGAAGGCATATCAAAGAATTTCATCCTTTTCAGGTGACTCACCTTTATTTTTGGATCATTGAATATATTATTATTGTTGCCATTTATTGATACTCATATAGTGTACGTGATATATCGCTACAAAATCGGCTAATCTATCTTTTGGATATTAATATTGACTAAGATTAATTCTATTTTATTAGAAAATCTGATTGTTTAAACCTAGATCTAAATTTTGGGTCAAACAATCTTGAAGAATGAAGAGGTGCTTTGGAAACTCAAAGTACGATGGTTAAATAAGGGAAAGAAGCCAACATTAACTTCTTCCACATTATAACTTTGCAAAGAAGAAGAAAGAATAAAATTTTATGTCTTAAAGACAATGGAGGTAACTGGACCCCTGACCAAACTAAGATCGAGACATACTAGTATTAGATTTCTTTACAAACATATGCACTACTGGGAGTCTCTGCTCTAGTAATATCAAGAATGTAATTATGTAAATAACTACATAGAAGCAATTATCATTTTGAAAATTCTGAACTAATTCGTCCAGTCACAATTTTGAAAATTAAGAATGCTCTCAAATTGTTCGGATGGCCTTTATTCTTTTTTCTTTCAAAAATATTGGGATGAAGTACGCTTCGAACTTACTAATTTATATGGTGAAACATCTGAAACCAAGACTATGCCGAAATTTAAGCATAAAACATACATTTGCTTAATTTCGAAATGCTAAAATGCTAAAATGCTGAAACTATTAAATAATATAGACCAATTAGTTTTGTGCATTACTGCCTATAAGATAGCTGCTAAAATTATTGCTAACAGGATCAAACCGTTATTGCCGAAATTAATCCTTCCCACTCAAACAAGTAAAAACATAGGTAGAAGGGCATCAGATACTGCTATAATAGTTAATGAAGTCCTCATCTATTTAAAACGAACGTAAGGAAGAAAGGCTAAGATGATGATACAAATCGATCTAGAAAAGGTTTTTGACAAGCTCGAGTGGTTGTAAAATATACTTTTTATTATCTTAAATTCCCCCTAAATGAATCGAGTTAATTATGTTATGTGTCACTATCTCTAGCATTTCATACTAATAAACGGCGAATTGACTTCTTTTATCCCACCAGGTGAATTAGGCAAGGTGACCCTCCCTCGACTTAGGTGTTTATCATATGAAAGTATTTTTATAAAGGCATTCATCATATGGAGGTATTATCTAGATGGCAAAATCCATAGAATGCCGCCTGAGTTTGTTTTCAAATTCTGGGAATAATTTTACACATCTAATCTTTCAAAAGTGTATTTATAACACACAATTTTAATTACGTGGCACACGTGTATTTTATACACAAATGAGGCAGGTGAACTGTAAATTTTTTGTGTCCGAAGCTTTATTTGCACGCCACAGCCCACATGTCCAGTTTATTTTTTACTTTTTCATTTTTAATCATTTTATTCATTTTTATGAATAAAGATTCAAACAGTTCCTCATTGATGCTCATAGAGAACGCTTCTAATAACTTCAACAGTTCCTCCTCTAATTCATGAACCTGAATCTCATCTCCAAATCCATTACAACACATTTTCTTTATCAGATATTGCCCTTTATTTTCTCTTAAATCCCAGCCCCTTGCCATCTTAGACCCCTTCCCCTTTTTCTGCAGCTATCTCTGGCCTTTGCCTTTTTATTTTCTTTTTTTGGGTTTGTTTTTCCAACATAAAATCAATCTTAATGGAATTTAATTCATGGATAGTGCCTACAATTTAATTGTGTGATTCTACTTGATTTATCAAATATAGGGATAACTTCGTACATTTCATTTCATGCATTTTAATGGATGCCACCTAGAGATAATTTCTTTTCATAACATCCAACCCATGATTTTACTAAATTATTCGAAGAACAAGAGGGGTTCAAACTTTTTTTTGCCGTTAGAAACTAGAGCCCCTATGGACATAAGAATTTTTTTACTTTTTTTTGAAAAATTTTTACTTTTTTTTTTTTGAAATTAGTATTTCGTCATAAAATTTTCAATTTTCACTTGAAAAAAAAAATTGGAATTTTTCGAAAATTTTAAAAACTCCAAAAAGCTATTTTTCAAAATTTTCACTCAGATCACTCAACTTCAAAAACAACCAAAATTGATGTCCAAAGTATATCTATGACACACCATTTTAATTACGTGGTACACTGTGTATTTTACACACAAATGAGGCAGGTGAACTGTAAAATTTTTGTATCCGAAACCTTATTTGGACGCCACAGCCTACATGTCCAGTTTATTTTTCACTTCTTCATTTTTAGTCATTTTCTTCATTTTTATGGATAAAATTTCAAACAGTTCCTCCATTGAAGCTCATAGAGAATGTTTCTAATAACTTCAACAGTTCCTCCTTTAATTCATGAACCTGTATCTCATCCCCAAATCCATTACAACATATTTTTTTTATCAGATATTGCTCTTCATTCCGGAACATGATCCAAGCCCGGTGAATAAAAAGCATAAGAAGAGTCCGATAATGGCCGGTCTTTAAAGGCCCTTAAGAAAGAGGCTTAAGTCATCGATGAAAATCCGATAACGCTTTTCTTTTTGCTCCGCGAGCAAGGAGCGAGCTAAGTAAATCTTACCTGAATATGAGTGAGATTCTATTATTTTTCCTTTGTAGTTTTTGTTTTGTCATTTTTTTTCCCTTCTTCTCTATGATCCCATAACTTCACATAATACGTATCATTACATTCACGGCTCAATTTTTTTTTTCAATTTCTAAACAACTATCGTTTGTGAATGTAGGTTGTGTCGGGGATATACTGTGGCTAGTAAGTCATTTCGTTTGCATTTTATTCAACGAGACCGAAAACACAGCAATGATTTATTTTATGGACAGTTATATTATTTCTAGTCTAAATAAGGCTCTCTTAAACCCTTGTCCCCGCCATCGTAGACCCCTTCCCCTTCTTCTGCACCTATTTCTGGCCTTTGCCTTTTTTTTTTTTTTTGGGTTTGTTTTTCCAGCATAGAATCAATCTTAATGGAATTTAATTCATGGATAGTGCCGACAATTTAATTATGTGACTCTACTTGATTTATCAAATCCAGAAATAATTTCGTCCATTTCATTTTATGCATTTTAATGGATGCCACCTAGAGATAATTTTTTTTCACAGCACCCAACCGATGATTATACTAAATTATTCGAAGAACAAGAGGGATTCAAACTTCTTTTTTTTACGGTTAGAAACTAAGCGCCCCTTTGGACATAGGAATTTTTTCAACTTTTTTCGAAATCAGTATTTAGTCATAAAATCTTCGATTTTCACTTAAAGATGAATTTTTGACACACTATTTTAATTACGTGGCACACGTGTATTTTACACACAAATGAGGCAGGAGAAATGTAAATTTTTTATATCCGAAGCCTTATTTGGACCCCACAACTCACATGTCCAGTTTATTTTTTTATTTTTAGTCATTTTCTTCATTTTTATGAATAAAGATTCAAACAGTTCCTCCATTGATGCTTATAGAGAATGCTTCTAATAACTTTAACAGTTCGTCCTCTAATTCATGAACCTGAATCTCATCCCCAAATTTATTACAACACATTTTCTTTATCAGATGTTGCCCTTCATTCTCTCTTAAACCCCAGCCCCCTGCCATCCTAGACCCCCTCCCCTTCTTCGGCACTTATCTCTGGCCTTTGCCTTTTTATTTTTATTTTTGGGTTTGTTTTTCCAACATAAAATCAAACTTAATGGAATTTAATTCATGGATAGTGCCTACAATTTAATTGTTGTGACTCTACTTGATTTATCAAATCTAAGAATAACTTCGTCCATTTCATTTCATGTATTTTAATATATGCCGCCTAGAGATAATTTCTTTTCACAACACCCAACCCATGATTCTACTAAGTTATTCGAAGAACAATTGGGATTCAATTTTCTTTTTGCGGTTAGAAACTAAAAGCCCCTTTGGACATAAGGATTTTTTTACTTTTTTGGAAAAAAGTTTCACTTTTTCTTCGAAATCAGTGTTTGGTTATAAAATTTTTAATTTTCGCTTATAGATGAATTTTGGAATTTTTCGAAAATTTGAAAAACTCAAAAAAGCTGTTTTTCAAAATTTTCATGCAGATCACTCAACTTTCAAAACAACCCAAAATTATATTGATGTCCAAATACAACTTTAATTTTCAAATACCATTTTCATTTAAAAACTTTTACACTTTTTTAAAAAAAAATTTACGATTCTTATGTCCAAACGCACACTAAGGTACCATTCAATGAAATGCATGAAATATAATTGACGAATTAAAAAAGAGCTGTGAATTTGTCTCCAGATGTGATTATTCAAACAGAGTCGCACAGTTACACTATAGGTATCATCCCTGAATTTTCTAAGTTGAGCGGTCGTGTTGTTTACCTTTAAAATGAGTAACAATCAAATTTGTACGCGGTTTAAAGAATATATGATTTAATCTAACACGAAATGATCTAAAAACAATAAATAATTGAATTAAAGGAAAACAAGGCGATCAAACCAAATGTGACGAAATAATTAAGCTTGGCGTTAGCTTTGCATGTTTAAGTCGATTCCGATTGAGCCCTCGAGATGATCATGATTGCAACTAAAAAAAATGAACAGCTGAAGAATACTTTGAACAATAGTTAGAAGACAAAAGTAAACTTTATTGCTTTGACATGCATGCCAACAGTAGTGAAAAATGAAAAGGTTCTCCCCTTTATATAGTAAGGAAGTTTCAATCCTAGTACAAGTCTAAATAAGGTAAAAATCCCTCTTTCCTAGTAAAACACGATCTGCAGTTGATATCGGAGTGATCCGCGCCGCAATATCCGGTTGATGGCGGGTATTTCGGCTTCTCGTTCGTCCTCTCTAACCGTCTTCCTTTTAACCTCGATTCTTTATTTTGCTTGAGCTCGATTCTCCTCATGTTTGGCTATGCCCGATTCTTGACGTATCATTCATTCCCCCGGGCTTCGATATGTGGGCACCCCCGACTTTACCCAAACCAGCGTTGAACCACGATATCTCTCGTTTCTTCATCGAAAAATCGGGGATAATTTTATCCTCAATTTTACCCATACAAACATGTCTTTACCAATTGTCATCGGATTGATAAAGACTTAGGTACTATGAATCTTACCCAATTGTCTCCGGATTGATTTGCAACCCTTATAAAAATTTTGAACAAAATCTTAAGTATTTTATTTGGTTAACATGTCATAATAAGCTTCCTACTGCACAATACCTCTACAATAGGCAGACATATTGTTGATACCAGTATGTGGACTTGGAATATGTTTTTCTCAATTGCCATGTAGCTGCGGATTTTATTTGAAAATGAGTCCAAACGATCTCCAACGATTTCGCCAGCAATGGTAACATAAATGCTTGTTTGTCTTACTTGATAAAAGAAAAGTGTTACGCCATCGATTGCCATCCCACATGGAAATATTCTTTCCTTTTTGTCTCTGGCCCCTACCGCTATTCAGAAATAACAAGATTTTCAACAAAGAGGATAGTGTGAATCTTAACTGCAAGAATGTCTGTAATAGACATAGAGTTTAAGCTTCTGACATAATGATAGTAAACCGAGTACTACCACAATATACATCAAACGGGAACCCCCAGATTAATAAGTTTAAGCTTAATATTTGCTTCCTCGTAAAATGGTACAGTTGAATTTATACGTGGTTTATAGGTAAGTAAATCGATTTGACCCTAAATTAATAGATGAATTAGACAAAAATGTAAGACTTAGACTTGAAATAAAACGGCAGATATCTTAGTCTCGGGCGCAGAGTTACCGGAGGCAGTAAGAACAATATAAATGAACAAGAAAGTAAAATGTTATTGAGCTTTTGATAGAATATAGTATATGCTTGTCAGAAAATTTGTGTCCTTTACAATGATGGTAGAACTCACTATTTATAATTATACCTAGGAAACAAGGTCCTAGGATCAAGCTCCTCTTAAGTGACAATTATGAGGGTCATTGAAGAATGTGTAATGGGATGTAGTGAATGTCATTTTCTCTGTAACGGACCATGCACTTAATGCTACAGAATATTCTTCATTGAATGTTACCGGGTGGCAAGCATTTATTTTGCCTTTATGAATATCATTCTTTCCGACGGCAAGCAGGATAATTGCCTCCAGGCCCAACTGTCTTCTGTCTTCGGTTTCACGTGTCGCTTTCTCGTGCGACCATAAAATATGAACATATTTTACCCTGTAAAGATAGTCCCCGTGATTTTTCAGTGGCATAACTTTGTGTCACCGGAAAGTTGGTAGAGATATCTTTTTTGGCGGGAAATTCTCTGACCCTCTCTGAAAAGTTTCTGATGGTTGATTAGACGCACATCTCTCCACATTTAATGCCCGCACACGCGTCACCCCAAGATTTACCATCACTTTTGTTGGTTATTGAGGTAATTATGCCACGATTTTAGCCGCCTATTTCTTTACTTGTACGCATCAAACTTTTTCATTCACTCTTCATAATTCTCCAAATTTTCTCAAGCTCTCTTTACTCAACTCGCGCATTGTCTTCATTTTTTCTTTGACCTTCTTCTTCAGAGAAACCCTTTCTTCCTTTCTGATAAAAATGGCTTCTTCTTCCAGAAACCCTAGCTCCTTAAAAAATAAAGGTAAAGATGATGATACTGATCCTCCTACGGTGAGCACCATCATCCCAAGAAGTCTTATCACAACAAAAGACTTCGAAGAGAAGTATCTGCTAACTCTCGTACGTGGGCCATTGGCGAGTACCCTTCTTCCATTCCTCCTTCTAACAATCCTGCTGTGAAGGAAGACTACTATTGCCATTATTTAGATATTATCGCTCCTGATCTGGCAGAACGGATAACCTTACCCAAGAAGGATTTCACGTATTTTTAACGTACCATTTCACTTTGGGGCCATTCTTTTTGAGCGGGGAGCTTGATTCCGTGATTGTGGAGTTTTGCATCCACTACCAGGTATGTCTGGCACAAGTAAGTCCTTCTGTGTGGAGGACAATCACTTGTCTTCACCGTCTGTGTCGGGAGATGGGAGAGGATATAACCCTAGCTCGATTCATGAACCTTTATTCCCCCAAGATCTTTCGTGGGGGAATGACAAAATTTAGCAAACGTGGCTACCATGCCCTACTAGCCAGCATGGATGATGACAACGACTGTGGATGGATGGAACGGTACGTTGCAGTTGCCACCAGAGATATCATTGCGGCCACGGCTTCATCCTTTCCGGAATTGTGGAACTGTATGCATAAGTTCATCGCTTGTTTTTTCTAGCTAAAAGATCATCCCATGCTGTTATTGATTCTTCTTCTTTCACTTGTTTCAGCGACTCGGTGCGTTCCATTGAGGGTCGAAGGCTTGGACCAGTGGGTCCAAAAAATTTTGGATGTTACTACGCCCGAGACTCGTACGTGGAAAGAACTAGCTCTTAAATATGGGTGGAAGGCTAAAAATCATGGTAGGTTAGACTTATCTTGTTTTTCCCTTTTGTATAAGAAAAAACTATTAACCCTTTTCCTCTTGTTGAATTCAGGTCTACCCCAGTGCTAAATTGTCGTCCCAGAGGAAGACGTTTTGGCTAATCCTACTGATGCGGCAAGGCTACTACAGGAGGCTCTTACCCTAACAGGTGTCTCCGGGCCTGCTTCAGGTGCAAGTGCTTCTTCTCGCAGTCCCCAGCCGGAGAACAAGCAACTAAAAAGAAGATGTTCCTCGCTGCTGGGGGGAGAAAATAAAATGGCAAAGACTGCCGTACTCGAGTCGTCTCCGAAAGTTGTGGTGATGAGCCCCACGCCCGAGCTATCCATAAACACCGTGGTGATCGACGATGATGGAGAAGCCAATGAGGAGGAGACTTATCTACGTAGAAAACGACGACCTTCCTCAGCTCAACAGAATGCTCAATATGTTGAGTTAATTACACCGACTGAGGATGATGCCTCGTCCCTCTAGGGGAGTTTGATATGGTAGAAAATGCAAACTCTCGTTTTCGAGTCCGAGTCGCTGTGCCCGGTACAGTGAGGCTGAGTACCGGGTCTCTGCCATCTTCGGTTGATGAGCAACCAACAACCAGCACTGCATTTGCCTCAGCTGCTTCGCCATCAGCTTCATCTCCTTCTTCACCAACTCTACCTTCGACATCAGCAACTGCTACATCATCTCCACTGGCCGCGATTGCCTGAGAGGATGATGTCCTTCTTCCCCAGTCCCCAGTTCATGGGAGTTGGGACAAAATTATGGGGGCCCCTCAGAAGATCCTCAAAGGAGGAGGAGCGTTACCCTCTCGGTTTCTAGCGGATGCCATCTGTTGTCCTCGCCGGTGGAGCTTGTAAACTATCTGAATCCTTTGGCTTCAGAAAAAGATAGGGAAAAAATTCAAATTCTCTCAGGAGAGTGCTTGCTGAACAATGCCATGCACAACGCAGCGGCAATATAATCTTTATTTCCTTTGTTTCTTCTACCTTTTTTATGGCATGGTTCTGAATTTGTATTTTTTCTTTTTGTTTTGCAGGACAACTTTCTTGCTTATGACGGCCTTCAAAGGCTGATTCGTGACAAGGAGGTACTTACATCCAAGCTAGACCAAACTACTACTCGCCTCTCAGAGCTAGAAGCACGAACTGCTGAGTCTGTTGAGTTGGAGGCTTGGTTGCAGCAAAGCGAGCAAGAAGTGGTAACCCTTAGTCAGGAGGTCGCCTTGTTAAGGGTATAATTTGAAGAAACCAAGGCCAAATGGGTTGAAGTCCATAATGTCTTTCTTGCTACATCCGATCGTAAGGCTGCCTCTGCTGAAAGATTGAGTAATTTGGAGGCAGCCTTAAACTCCAAAGCTGAAGAGCTTGCTACTGCCAAGGAAAAGTATGTCCGATTGGAGGAGAAGCATAAGAAGATCATAAAGCATAATAAAATCTACAGCTCCACCGTCTGTGATTTTGATGTCAGCCTTCGGACCGCCAGATCCGTGTGGGATAGCCTTTTTGCTGAGGTTGGCCAGCTTAAACAAGAACTTCAGCGCCGAGCGGCTTCCCTCATTGTTAAAAAAACCTATGTTATGTACAACATGGGGAGAATAACCTTGGAAGAGGCTAAAGTGGGTGTCATTGACTTTGATACCGAAATCACTAAGGCCTAGGAGCTGGAGTCAACTGCCATAAGGGGTCTTCCGGTCCGGCCTGAAGCTACTGATTCTTCTGGTTCCGGTTCTGAGTCGGGAACTGAAGAAGAATCGGAAGATGATGATGCTGAAGCCAAAATGAAGGCCAAGATATCGAACCGGCAGCGGATCTACCCACTTCTCTTGGGGCCGTAGATGCTTCTCTTCCTCTGGGTTCCGGAGATGCAGCAGCTTAGTTTTTGCTTTCTTTTTCACACTTTTGTACTTGTGCTGTTTGGCACATTTATTCTGAATAGAAGTATCTTTTTGTTCGTGTATTGTCCAAGTTTTTCTCTTTGCGCCCTTTTTGTTTATGTATTTGCGCAAGTTTGCTCTTTGCGTCTTTTTTCGTTTAAGTGGTTGCGGAAGTTTTACTTTTTGCGTCGAATTGTGCAAGGCTTCGGGCGTATTTTCCCCCAAAAGAATTTGGATTTCGGGCATAAGTTCTTCTGAAATCAACCCTTTAACGTGAGGGTTTTCATAAGAGAGGGCCTTCTTACTTGAAGTACTTGTTTAACTTTTAAATGATAAAAATCAATTCATCGTTTAGACAAGAAACAAGATAGAAATAAAAAGACTTTATTTTATTCCTTTCATTTTCAAAAGTACACAACCATTCGTTGTGCTAAAAAAATTTTTCCATTTCTTGTGGCTAACTTGTACAACTTGTTTTTACAGGGCTGGTCATGCAGTCTCCGGTCCCGATGATACAATTATATTTTCGGTTTCGTATTCCGGTTGATGTGGCAGTCACTTCATGTCGTATCCTCATATTAAACCCCCCCCCTCCACCCTAGTGTTTGAATGCGTAGAATGGGAATTTTAACATTAAAAGTTTTGCACCTTCGAGGATTCCACTAATGAATTGCTAGATAATGTTTAGTTCAATTGTAAACTTCACTTCCCCTTAGGAATTTATGCTATCGAGCCAAAGATTATCTAATAAACCCCAGTGGCTTTCACTTATGAACGGTCATGTAATCTTTGTTCGATAGCAAACTTTACTTCAGGGTAGGAACCTGCTATCGAGCGAAAGACTATCTAACCGCTCTGTAATGGTTCTTTGCTTGTGTGCCTTGTTTATTTAAAGGTCTTATTGCTGCTGCTGAAACTTCCTTCTAGTATGCTTTCCATTGGTGCCTCATTACTTGCCGGAAAAACCCAATTGGGACAAAAACTGGACGAAGGGAAAAAGAGTGCAGCACATACTTTCAGTACATACGATGTTTATTAGCAACAATATCTCTTGAGGTGTGCCACGTTCCAGTTGCTTGGCAACTTTTCTCCATCTTAATTTTCTAACTCGTATAACCCTTTCCCGGTGACATCTGTAACCCTGTATGGGCCTTCCTATGTTGGACCTAGCTTTCCTGCATTGAGCTCCTAAGTGTTCAGAGTTACTTTCCTTAAAACCCAGTCTCCTACTTTGAAATAACGGAAGTTGGTTCTTTGATTGTAATATCTATCTATTCTCTACTTTTGGGCTGCCATCCTTATATGCGCCAAGTCCCTATGTTCATCGAGCAGCTCCAAATTGTCAAACATTACTTCATTGTTTGCTTCTTTGTTTGCCAGAAAATACCTCAAGGTAGGTTCTCCTACTTCCACCGGGATCAGGACTTTTTCCCCGTACACAAGAGAGAAAGGCATCACCCCTGTGCTCGATTTGGCCATTGTTCGGTACGCCCATAGTACACCTGGCATCTCTTCAAGCCATTTACCTTTAGCTAGTTCCAATCTCTTTTTGAGGTTTTGTATAATTACCTTGTTCGTTGATTCTGCTTGGCCGTTTGTGCTCGGATGATAGGGGGATGATGTGATTCTCTTGATTTTCAAGTCTTCAAGGAACTTTGTGATCTTCGCGCCTATAAATTGTGGCCCGTTGTCATAGGCTCTCTCTTTTGGTATCTCAAATCTACAAATTATGTTCTCCCACAAGAAATGTACCACTTCACGTTTGCCGATCTTCTGATAAGGACCTACTTCAACCCACTTAGAAATAGTCAATTAAAATAAAAATAAAAATCCTACCTTATTGGGGGCCGGTGGCAGTAGTCCGACGATATCCATTCCCCACCTCATGAATGGCCATGGTGAGATAACTGAGTGCAATGGCTCTACCGGTTGATGTACCAACGGTGCATAGAGTTGACATTTTATCACATTTTTGAACATAAGCTTTGGCGTCTTGTTCCATACGGGGCCAATAGTATCCTGCCCTAATTATTTTAATACTAAGGAATCTGCAACTGAGTGATTTCTGCATATCCTTTCATGGACTTCTCACATAACATAATTAGCTTCGGAGGCTCCTAAACATCGGGCCAATGGGCCTTGGAAAGATCTTCTATACAATTGACCCCCCTTGAAGCTGTATCGAGCTGCTCTAGTGCGCAGTGCCCCAGATTCCTTAGGATCTTCAGACAATTTCCCGTGCTCGAGATAGTCAATAATCTCGTTTCTACAGTCCCAGACCAAATTAGTCGCATTTACCTCGAAGAGCTATCCGCGTCCAATACCGAATGCATAAGCTGTACTACTGTACCGGAATCCAATCCCTTCATCTTTGTGGACGACCCAAGGTTAGCTAGCGCATCTTCTTCTGCATTCTCTTCCCTCGGGATATGCGTAATTAACCACTCCCGGAACCGAGCAAGCAAAGCCTGGACCTTATTATGTATTATTGCATTCGTTCCTCTTTGGCTTCGAAGATCTCATAGACCTGATTACCACCAACTGGGAGTCGCGTTTGATTTCTATGACCTCAGAATCTAGTTCCCGGGCTAATTCGAGCCCTGCAATCAAAGCTTCATACTTCGCTTCATTGTTATTTAGAGGTACAGTTCTTATGGCCTGTCTTAGGGTTTTCCCCGAAGGCGTGGTTAACACTATGCTAAGCCCGGACCATTTCACATTGGAAGCTTCGTCCATGAACAAGGTCCAAACACCTGATATCGATTTCGACACCATTACTACTTCTTTGGTAGCCAGAGGTAAAAGTCCCGGACTAAAATTGGCAACAAAGTCAGCCAAAACTTGCGACTTAATTGCAGTCATGGGTTTATATTCTATGTCAAATTCACTCATTTAGACGGCCTATTTGGCCAGCCTACCCGAAAGTTTGGGTTTATGAAGAATCTTCCGCAGGGGAAAAGTGGTCACCACGGCTGTCGGATGACATTAGAAATAAGGCCTAAGCTTTCGAGCGGCGACTACAAGAGTTTAGGCTAATTTTTCCAGATGTGGGTATTGAGGTTCTGCTCCCGTCAAAATTTTTACTGACATAATAAATAGGATATTGCATGCCTTCATCCTCGCAGACTAAAACAGCACTTACCGCTACCTTCGAGACTGCTAAGTAGATCAGTAGTTGTTCTCCTTCCTCCGGTTTTAACGAAGGACTTCACAAATACCTTTTCAGATCCTTCAAAGCCTGCTGGCGTTCCGGTGTCCACTCAAAGTTATTCTTCCTTTTGAGAAGTGCAAAGAATGATGGCATTTTTCTAAGATCGGGAAATGAATCTGCTCAAAGCGGCCATTCTCCATGTTTGCCTTTGAACCTCTTTTACACTTGATAGTTTGTCCGGGATGTCTTCGATGGCTTTGATTTTATCGGGGTTAACCTCGATCTCCCTTTGCGACACCACGAATCTCAGGAACATACTAAAGTTGTCCCCGAACGCACACTTCTTGGGGTTAAGTTTCATGTTATGCTTCCTTAGAACTTTAAAAGTTTCTTGCAAATGTTTAAGAAGATCACCTGCCTTCAAAGACTTATCCAGCATATCATCTATGTAAACTTCTATGGTTTTCCCTATTTGTTTCTCGATAAATTTTTTCACGAGCTGCTGATACGTGGCTCTGGCATTCTTTAGCCCGAAAAGCATCACTTGTAACAATATGTACCAAAGTTTGTTATGAACAAAGTTTTTTCTTGATCCTCCGAGTTTATTTTGATTTGATTGTTCCTGGTGTAAGCATCGAGGGAACTCATTAACTCGTGCTCAGCTGTCACATCGATCATTTGATCAATGTTTGGCAATGGATATGAGTCTTTTGGGCACGCCTTAATCCTCATAGTTTATGCACATGCGAAAATTATTATTCTTCTTTGGAACTACTACTATGTTAGCTAACCAGTCAGGATACTTTACCTCTCGGATTGAACCGATATCGAGAAATCAAGTTGGCTCTTCTTTGACAAATTTGTTTCTGACCTCGGCAATAGGACATTTTTCTGGCTTACTGGAGGAATTCTAGGGTCCAGGCTTAGCTTGTGCATGGCCATTTATGGCAGGATACTTATCATATCCGCATGCGACCACGCAAAACAACCGACATTAAATTTAAGAAATTCAATAAATCCAGACCTGAGTTCAGTGTGCAGTCCTAACCCCAAGTGGAACTTCCTCTCCAAGAATTATTCGAATAATGCGACTTGTTCAAGTTCTTCCGCTGTGGACTTTGTTATGTCTGTCTCTTCTGGTACCTGGAAATACCTTGACACCTGATAAGATTCTGACGACTTTAAGGCACCAGTTCCTATAATTGCTATGCCGCATGCTCCTTTGCTTTGCTACTGGAAATTGAGATTGCATTCATTTCCCTTGCTGCTCGTTGATCACTTCTTATTTGTTTAATTCCCTCGGGAGTGGGGTATTTTAGAAACTGATGAAATTTTGATGGCACAGCCTTCATCTCGTGCAACCATGGTCTCCCCAGGAGGATATTGTAACCCATATTTTCGCCTACTACCTGGTTTCCCCAGGATGATATTGTAACCCATATTGCCGCCTACTATCTCGAAAAGGGTCTTCTTCATCACCCCCTCAGCATTCGTGGGCAGTAGGATCTCTCCCCGGGTTGTCATGCTTGGCAGATTGAACCTCGTGAGAAGTTTCGTGGCCGGAATGATACTTCCGATGAGCTTAGCTTGGTCCAACACTCTCCATTGGATAATATTGGCCGAACTTCCTAGGTCCATCGGAACACGTTTAATTTTAAAATCTAAGACATTTAGAGAAATTATCAGATCCACTACGCTGATGTTGAAGTTGTATTCGGAAAGCCTGGGGTAAAAAGCTCGAGAACCTGACGTTTCCTTGTCCTGCAACGACCTATTACTTCGGTCATGATAAGTTCTCCTATTGGTAGCAAATCTATCCGCCGATTGAAAATCTCTGCCGCATCCTTCGGCTCGTTCATAGGGAAAAAACCGACCCCTTGAAGACCATCGATCTGTGACGAAATCATCTTTTTTGATTTTTATTTATTATTTTCCCGGTCTCGACCCCTGGCCGATTCCAGGAAACCGAGCTGATCATCCTCAATCCTTATCCTTGACTCATACCGATTGTGAACATCCGCCCAAGTTGTTGCCTGGAACTTGAGCAAACTTTCTTTCAACTTTCGGGAAGTGTCGGCACTTCTCGGATTCAAACCTTTGGTGAATGCTTCAGCTTCCCATTCGTCCGGTACGGCCGGTAGTAACATCATTTCCTTCTGGAATCTGGTCACAAACTCCTGCCACAACTCGGATTCTCCTTGAGCAATCCTGAATATGTCGGCCTTTCGAGCCTGTACCTTTCGGCCCCGACATGGGCCTTGATGAAAAAATTCGCGAGCATCTCAAAAGAATCTATGAAGTGCTCGGGAAAAAGTGAATACCATGTTAGGGCCTCCGTCATGAGGTTTCCTTGAATTTCTTCAATAAAACTAACTCAATCTCGTGCGGAGCCAAGTTATTTTCCTTCATCGCCGTGTATAGGTAGTGATATGCTCCTGGGGATCTGAAGTCCCATCATACTTCGGCACATCTGGCATTTTGAACCGCTTCGGGATCAACTCTGGTTCCGCGCTCGGTCTGAACGGCAGCTAGGTGTACTTCTTTGAATTTGATCCTTTCATTACTAGTGGTCCGCCCGGAATTTGATCTATTCGAGCGTTTATTTTCCTCATAAATCGCATAAATTTGGTTTTAAAGGGATCATTCTCATTGTTGTTACCGAGTCCGCCATCGTCCCCCCCTCCCCCCCGGTATCATCGAAGCCGACCTCACCCCTCGGGGTGTTATTGTCGACCCTATGTGTTATTTGATTTGCACGAGCACTGGGAGGAATTGGACCTCGTCATTTCGCGTTGTTGGAAGCACACGACAATGCCTGCTTTAATGCTGTAATGACCTGATCCTGCAGCGAGAGATAGCCCATAATGGCCCTCTGCCGTTCTCTCAAGATCCTTATTGTTTCCACGACGTGCTCATCTTCAGCATCTTCAGGGGTTGCCTCTCGAACATGTCATGGATATTGCCCGCCATGAACCGGCGTGGCCTCGTTCCCTTCGTTGCGGGTATCACTGATGGAATCTTTGTGCTGAGGCTAATTTTCTTGGACCTCAATGTTGTGTGTGGTGTTGACACCGTTATCTGCCATTTTTAATAATTTTTGCTAAGGACAAAAAATCAAACAAGTTAGTAATAGATGTAGGAATCAATTCAACTACACGACTGTCTAAGCCCCATGGTGGCCGCCAAACTGTTTACCCATAAAACGGTATATTTAAATTTATACATGATATATAGACAAGTGAATCGATTTGACCCTAAAATAATAGATGAATTAGCCAAAAATATAAGACTTCGCTTTGAAATTGAAATAAAATGACAGATATCTTAGTCCCCAGCGCAGAGCTACCAGAGGCAGTACGAACAATATAAATAAGCAAGAAAGTAAAATGTTATTGGGCTTTTGATAGAATATAGCGTATGCTTGTCAGAAAATCCTTGTCCTTTACAATGAATGTAGAGCTCACTATTTATTGTTACAACTACGGAACAAGGTCCTAGGATCAAGCCCCTCTTAAATGACAATTTTGAGGGTCATTGAAGAACGTGTAATGCTAGGCACTGTATGCCATTTTCTTTGTAACGGACCATGCACTTAATGCTATAGAATATTCTTTATTGAATGTTATCGATTGACAGGCATTTATTTTGCTTTTATGAATATCATTCCTTCCGACGGCAAGCAGGATCTTTGCCTTCGGGCCCGATTGTCTTCTGTCTTCGGCTGCACGTGTCGCTTTCTCATGCGACCATAAAATATGAACTATTGTTGGAGCTTGTAAGGATAAATAGAAAGTAGGGAGAATTGGAGAGGCAATAAGTGATTTTAGAGGAGATTGGATCATTTGGCTTTTGCAAAGCGATCCTTTATACTACAAATATTCATGTGGAAATCCTTCCATTAAAACAAATGTTAAGAAATAGCACCTACAAAATAACCCATTGTTCATTCAAGTAGAAATGAACTGCAAAAAGATTATTAATATGCTAACAAATGATAACAATCACTATACATATATTGTAGATGATTGCAGGTTGTCCATAGTTAAGGCGGGAGGTACCAATTTTGAATTATATTTGTAGGAAATCCAACTCTAGCAAAATTTTGTAAGTGCTTACCTTGAACTACGTGTAACAATTAAATTTGTACGTGGTAGTAAGGATACGTGACTTGGCCTAATACAATTAAGGAATAAACAATAAATAAAGGCTGATTTAAATAAATGAAAGAATAGACAAACCACCAAAGTTGAGTAATTTAGCTGTGACAGAATGGACGATAATGAAATAAGTATCTTATGAAGAAGATAGTCAAAATATGCTAACTGTTATATTGATCGTATGTTGTCCTGTATATAGTAGGGTTGAACTCTTTATATAGGAGGAGAAAAGAATCCTATACGAGATAAGAAACCTAATTACAGGGTAAAAGATCCCTAAAATTATTGGGTTCAACGTCTTTGCCGATTTGGGCCATGATTCCCGCCGAGATATTTACATGTCACGAGATTTTCGGCCCTTCCATTATACGAATCTGATATTTTTATCATAAGATGCTTTATCCGGATCGGTCTCGACAACCTTATCTCGAATACCTTGGCTTCGAGCTTTATCCCGATGACGCCTGACCTCGAATCTTCCCTTCTTGAAATGCCGATCTCGATCTACAGGAGGGCAACCTCAATCTACACCGATCATCATAACCCAAGACCGGTGCTTCCTATGCGCTCGATCGTATCCGACCCCATACAGATAGTCCCCTCATTTTTTGGAGAGTAATGACAAGAAACGATATGAGCCGCCGCTTTTCAAGATTAGGTTAAATGAGAACACACTTATTAAGCACGACATGAAGTTCGAAGCGTCAAATCAGATAACATTAAAACGTCTTGTTGATGGATGATGGTAGCATGATGACGCACGCGGCCACTATCAAAGAGGTCCTTTCGTGTCCCAGCTGGCGACAAACCCTATAACTTCTGCAGATACCAATTAATGCTCTCCCATCTCGTGTTTCGAACCGCCGCTTTTGAAAAGTATAAATAGCCCCTTCATTCTTCAATTTCCAGGTTTTGCATCGTTTAAATATTTTCTTGCTTTTACCCTCTGCATTTTTGCGCCTCAAGCAAACTTCTTTCATACACTTCCCTTTGCTTGCCTCCATCTCTTCAACTCTAATGGCGAAAACATCTAAATCCGTCCCTCAAAAACAACAGCCTTCTTCCTCTCAGCCCGCTGAAGAGGTTGAGCCTGTCCCTGTTGAGGAAACTTCGGCAGAGCCTCCTCTAAAAGCTTTCATACCGGTTGGATGCTCGACCAACTCCGACTTCAAGGTGGAGAAGGCTTCTTCAGTACCGGGCCGGGGCGAATCGGTCGCTAGGTACATTAGTTCGATCACTAACAAAATCCTTGACAGGGTGAAGATAGAGTGTAAATGGGTTGGCAAGGATGTGGTAGTCCCCTCCCCGGATGAGGCGATTACCACCTACGTGGAGGGTTACTTGAGCGTCTATACCTACCCCTTCACATTGGGACCTTTGGACCCCATAATTGTCGCCTTTTGTAAAAGGTACAACGTTAGATTGGGCCAAGTTCATCCCTCCGTTTGGCGGATAGTTCACCTTTTTCGCTTTTTTGTGAGTAAGGTCGACGGGCACCCCTTCACCGTTGACCATTTACTTAACTGTACAGTCCCCGAATCTTTCGAGGGGGACTAATAAAACTTGCTCGCCGGGCCACCAAAGCTCCGTTTTCGAGCATAGATGAGGACAAGGACCGGGGTTGGATAAGCCGATTCGTTCGAATAAAAACCTCGGACCTTATCCCTGCAAAAGACATGTCGTTCCCTGAAAAGTGGAACATGGACCGTAAGCATCATTTTCCTACTTAAATCCATTTGTTGTTCCCCTTTTGATATCTAACCGACATATTTTGTAAGGTGCAGCCGTTTCTCAAATGCCGGCTGCGATTCAACATTTGGAGGAGTGGGTCCAGAAAGTGGTAGCTCAGAGGACCTACTCGGAGCGCGCTTGGCGTGAAATATCGAAAGGCCTTTGGGAGGCCAAAAATCATGGTGAGCTCAATAGTGTTCTCATTACTTGCCATATGTGATCGCCGCTGCTAATATCTTACTTCCTCTTTTCTTTGCAGGGCTATCGAAGGATGCCGAATTGAGGCCGACGTCCATCGATAGAGAGGTTCCCTGTCCTTCCCCTATTTCGGAGAAGGAGGGAGAGAAGAAAAGAAAAGAAATCCCCGGTCCCTCAGAGCCCGAGAAAAGGAGGGTTAAGAAGAAGAGCATAGCTCGTAGGTGCAGAATTGCCGACCTGGCTATTCGGCTGAGTGACGACTCTGAGGAAGATAGGAACCTCAGTATTTTAAATGATGAACCATCTCGGACAGTCCCCGAGCAGATGGTCGATGAAGCTTGCATCCCTCGAGCAGAGGATCTCGAGGCAAGGACGAGGACTGGGGTATGGGCCGATGCAGAGGAGGCAGTACAAGGAATCTCGGACCTCCCAGAGACAATGGACTCTCCCTCTTTTTCGGAGGCAACCCTTAACGAAGCCTAGGCCACAAGGACGCATACGCTGAGCAAAGGCCCGGTATCGGCAGGAGCCTTCGAATAGTTCTTCGATGGAGTGCCATCGGCTGATACCTTCAGGCTCGAAGTGCCGAGAAGGAGTCCTCCCGCCGAGACGAGAGGGGTGTCTATCGGTCTTAAGTTAGTAGATAGATTTCCCGCTCCAAGTTCTAATCCTGATCGGAGGAGGATAATAAAGTTCACCATTCCCGAAGATGCTAGGGCTCTGGCCGCACCCGTGGGCGTGGCTAGCTACCTTCGATGTTTGGTGACCGAAGAGGATCAGGCTGCAATGGATGCGGTGGACGAGGCCTATTTATTCAATGAAGCTCAACAGGCGGCAAACAAGGTAAAATTCCTCATGGGCTCTATTTGGCGTTCGTTATCTCATTCTTAGACTTGTACTGACTGTTTCATTTTTTCCTCACACTTTGCAGTCTTCGGTGCTTCATCATGAGGCGTTCCTTCGGCTAAGGGAAGAAAAGGCACGATGCCGGCGACTCGAGGGGGAGATGTCGAACCTTCGAGCCGAGCTTGGACTTCATGCGCAGAGAGCATGACAAAGCAATCAACCAGCCGGGGCAGCAAACTGACCGATTAAATCAACTTCGGTCTACAGTGAGCGAGGCCAAGGCAAAAACGAGTGAATGGAGAGCCAAGGCCGATACATTGACTTCAGAAAAGGAGACCCTCCAGGCTTGCGTAGTTCCCTTGGAAAAGCAAGTTTCGGAGGCACAAGAGAAAATCGGGGTTCTGACTAAGAGCACCGATTCACTTCAGTCCCAAGTCGAGACGCTCACTCTGGATCGGAATGTTCTGGTGAACGAGCTGCAATCAGCAAAGTCCGAGATCGCCACGTCCAAAGTCGACGCCGATGATCTGATAGCTCAATACAGAGCTGATGCTGAGGCCGCCCAGGAGCAATCAAAGATTTTAGTCGAGTACACTAAGTGCCAGACCCACCTTTCCGTCCTCGAGAAGCTACAAACTCGAGGTTTCGATCTATCTTCTGAGGTTGACGAAGCAGCTAAGATCAAAGCCGATGCACGGAGGCGGGCCTTCCCTGAAGAAGAAGAAGAAGATGATTCTGATTGATGCTGCCTGTAAAATGATATGGCCTTTTTGTAACATACTTTAATTTGCATATATAAAAGAATTCCCCTTTTTTGTCTGACTTTGTTATGAAATTTTCATATCTCGTAAATTTTCCTACCTTAGCTAGGATTTATTTCACTATAGATTTTCTTCCTCTACGGCCGACCGAATAAGGCCCACACCTCGAGGGGAGGGGTCGAGATTTGCCCTGATAAGTCTTATTTCTTTCCGAACTCCGTTATTTTTCCAGGACCTTGGTCCGTTAAGGAATTGAATCCATCAGGTTTTAACCCGATTCAGCCTTAGCCTTTTACGAATTCGGAGTTGCCTTAATAGGTTTTGTTTCTCCCCGAACTTTATTAGTTCGATGCGGCCTTGGCCTATTAAGAAATCGGGATCATGCCTTAGCAAATTTTGTTCCCTTTTGAACTTTAATGACTTGATTCGACCTTAGCCCTTTTAAAGAATCGAGGTTTTGCCTTGGCAAGTTTCAATCATCCTCGAATTTAACTTGATTCGGCCTTAGCCTTTTATGAATTGGGATTTGCCTGAGTAGGTCTTATTTCCCTTCGAGTTTTGTTAACTCGATACGGCCTTGGCCTTTTAATCAAATTTGGGGTTTGACTTAATAGGTCTTATTCCCCTCTGAATTTAGCGCAAACATTTGAACAATGTTAGTTTTCGATAATGTAACGAAAATCAAAGAGGCCCTTGGGCTCAGAAACAGAATATCAGTGCCAAAGAAACTTTATTAGCATTCATACACTTGTACAACTTTGCTTAAGGGGCAGATCGATCTATTTGGGCACGGTACTTTCGATCGTTTGACCTTTACATTGATTCCTGATGATCTACGTGAAGTCCCCCCGAATTTGAAGTAGCTAAGCAAAGATTCGAAGTAGACAAGCAATCTCCAGATACTCAAGGTCGATCGAAGTTGTGCACCAAATATCATTATCTTCGATGAGCGACCGATCTAAGTTAGCACGACTCCTGGTTGCCTCATTAAAAACCTTGCCATAAAACCCAATTTGGGACAAAACCGGTCGAAGGAAAAAAGAGAAAAAACGCGTGCTTTCAGTCCTAGTGTCCCATGTTTCCTAGCTTGAGGTCACTCTATTTGCTACCTACAGACCTTAGTATCATAAAACAAACAAAATGAATAAAGAAATTTATTACCTTAACAATAGTATCGCTTCAGGTAGCTCACGTTGCCATCCATAGTTCCGAGCTTGTAAGATTCCTTTCCGGTAATCTTCAAGATAGTATAGGGCCCTTCCCAGTTTGGTCCTAGTTTCCCTTCGTTTGGATCTCGAGCATTGGGTGTAATTCTTCTGAGTACCAAGTCCCCAATGTTGAAGTACCGGAGATGGGCTCTCCGATTGTAATACCTTACTTTTTGTTTCTGTGCCGCCATCCGAACAAGGGTCGCTTCCCTCCTTTCATCCAATAGTTCCAGGCTGATATTCATAGATTCCCGGTTTGATTCTTCGATTGTGTATCGGAACCTGATGCTCGGTTTGCCTACCTCGACCGGTATCAGTGCTTCAGCACCGTAGACTAGGGAGAATGGAGTGGCCCCGGTGCTGGTTTTTTCGGTTGTGCGATATGCCCATAGAACCTCAGGCAGCATTTCCTTCCATTTTCCCTTTGCATCGGCTAACCTTTTCTTCAAGTTTTGAATTGTAGTCTTGTTGGTTGACTCGGCTTGACCGTTGCCGCTGGGGTGATATGGAGTTGACAATATTCTCTTGATCTTGTTGTCTTCGAAGAACTTTTTTACTTTGATGCCAACGAATTGCTTGCCATTATCGCATACGACTTCTGATGGCATCCCGAACCGGCAACTAATATGGTCCCATATGAAGTCGATCACTTCCTTTTCCCTGACCTTTTCGTAAGCCTGTGCTTCCACCCACTTGGAAAAGTAGTCAGTCATAAAAAGAATAAATTGAGCCTTACCTGGTGCACGAGGGAGAGGGCCGACGATGTCCATGCCCCACTTCATGAACGCCCCAAAATAAATGGGATTTCCTGATCGGGCTCGTAATCCAGGATGATAAAGTCAGAAAGAAATATGAATGTACCCACTTGGACCAATACATCTTCAATTAATCCCTCAGGCTGAGCAAGGGAGCGATCAGCTAACTGTAAGGTGACTGTTGTTGGGCGTGGATCACCCAACCCCAACTGTTTGAACACTGATAGCAGCATCAAGTTTATGCTTGCTCCAAGATCACATAGAGCTCGTCCAATAGCATGTTTCCCAATAGAGATTTGGATGGTGAAGCTACCTGGATCCTTCAATTTCTGAGACAGCTTACCTTGAATTCTGGAACTGCACTCCTCAGTGAGTGCCACAGTCTCAAACTCGATTAGCCTCCTTTTATTTGCCACAATATCCTTGATGTACTTTGCATATTTGGGCACTTCTTGTAATATATCAACCAACGGAATATTAATTTGTACCTGTTTCAAGATATCAAGGAACTTTTTATATGCATCATTATCCCTTAATTTCTGCAATATTTGAGGGAATGGAGGTGGTGGCCTTGCAACCAATTGTGGGGGTGGCTCAACCATTGTCTCTCCAGCCGGCTTCTCTGGTTCTTTGGCTTTTTCTGCTGTTGACTCTATGGTGATTGGCCTCTCATTAAAAGTCACCTGTTTTCTCTTTTTAGATTCGACTTCTTCCAGTTGTCTCCCGTTCCTCAACGACACGGCATTAATGGTCGCTCTAGGATTTGCTTCAGTGTCACTAGGTAGAGCTCCAACTGGTCTAGTATTTTGAGCCCCGGCAAGTTGTCCTAATTGACGCTCCCGATTCCTCACTGTTGTGGTGAGGGTTTGGTATTCGGTCCTGAACTGTTTATTGTCTTGCACCAGCTGCTTCAATAAATCATTTGTATTATCTTCTACCTGTTGAGGTTGCCTTTACGGTTGATTAAAATTTCCTTGGGGTCTAATATGATTCTGATTCTGCTGATTACCACCCCATGAGAAGTTAGGATGATTCCTCCAATTCGGGTTATAGGTGTTCCCATATTGTATATTTTGATTCATTGGCCCTCTGCTCTGCTATCCCACAATAATATATAGATTCTGGATTTGTGGGGCACATGTCACTCATATGGTTGTCACCACACATTTCACAGCACGAAGACATCTGTTGTACTTGTTGCCTCGGTTGTACCTGTTGCATTGTCATTTTGTTCATTTGGTTAGCTAGTTTTGCCATCTAAGCTCTCATGGCTGCGAAGTCATCAAGTTCAATCAACCTAGCTCCCTTCAGTTTAATTGCTCTGCATGAATCGCCATCCCTTTTCCAATTATGATCATTAGCCGTGAAGTTGTTCCACAAGAGTTGGATTTCTCTATAAGGTTTTGCCATGCAACTGCCTCCACAAGCTGAGTCGAGATTCATCTTTGAAGCCTCATCTAACCCGTCAACAAAAGTATGTCCCAAAACCTCATCTGTCTGACAATGATGCAGACATTCTCTAAGCAGCTTCTTGTATCTTTCCCATGCTTGACGAAGAGTTTCTCCATCACGTTGTTCGAACCCAAGAATTTGACTTCTCAGTGACTTTGTCTTATTGGTGGGAAAAATTTGATTTTAGGAATTTCCTGGCTAGATCGTCCCACGTGTAGATTGAATTTGCGGGCTCTTTTTGCAGCCATTCCTTTGCTTCCCCCAACAGTGAAAAGGGCAACAGTGTCAACCTAACATAATCCTTGGGAACGTTTGGATAATTGTAGGTATCCGTGATTTCCAAGAAATTTTGAATATGCCTCTGCGGATCTTTCTGAGACAGTCCCACATATTGCCCTGTAGATTGAATCAGCTGCACCATATATTGTTTTAGTTCAAAGTGCCCCGTGATCTCAGGTTTCACAATAGCCTTAGTCATGTTAGCTAGATTGGGCCTTGCAACTTCTATCACCGCCCGTTCAGCATTACCCGCCATCTTTATTGGCTGTGGTTGAACTACAATGTCCAACTCTCTTTCAATTCTAGTTCTGGCCTCTACCTCTCTTCTTACTCTGTGTAGTGTCCGTTAAATTTCAAGATCGAAAGGAAGAAGATTGTTTGCGCTTCTACTCCTCCGCATTCAAGAGAAGAGCCTGTGTCAACACAAACAACGTAAACCGATAAGTAGAACTTGAACAAATAAAAAATATAAGCTTAAGTAGGTAAAGTAGCAGATTTTTAAGTCCCCGGCAACGGCGCCAAAAACTTGTTGCTCCCTAACGCACACGCAAGTTTACGTGGTCGACAAGTAATACAGGATTTTGAGTCCAGATATCGTACCCACGGGGACTTATATCAACTACTTACTAACACACTAATATTGCTATTCAATCAAGCAAAATTCAAGTTCAATAATTTGATTATGCTAAACTACAGCTCTAAGTTATAACTAAATTATCAAATAACTAATTAATTGTTGTTTAATCAATAGAGACAAACATCCCAGGGTTGTGATTAATTTACCAATCTTATTGTGTTCTGATTAACTCTCCCTTTCATATAATTCACTCATGGTTGCTAATTAATCGATAAGTATTCTCATAGCTTTCTTCCGAAGTACTACTCGCCTATTCTCAATAGATCAACGCCTATATTCCTATGGAATTAACCTATTAAGAACGCAATAAAAACACGATATCTAATAAAGCACGGTGATTAGGTAATTCCTATCCTAACCACGAATCCGCTCCCCCTAAAGGTTAAGAACATGCTCTCTTCAACTCTTCTCTAATCTAAACATGATTTTCCCAAGCATAGCATAGATATATAGAACCTAACTGCTGGCCAAACAATTAAGCAATTAAACATAGAATTGAAGAAACAACCATATATTAGTGAATTATAATCAAGGTATCGTTAATATCAAACAACAATATTCATGGCTAATCATAACCCCAGAACAATGGGTGATTAGCCACTCTTGATCTAATCAAACCAAAATATAAGTTCTTGAATAAATTGTAAAATACTAGAAAAGATGAAGAAACTGAGAATTGTTGCTTCCGCTTGATTTCGTGTTGTGTTTGTGCTCCCAAAATCACGTCCCTCTCCTCCAATTAGGTTTAGACTTCTTTATATAGGTGTTGGGGAGGTGTAGGGACGAAAATAACAGAGTCCTAGGCAAAATAGGCGAGATCCACGTCATCGGCGCCCTGGTTAGCGCCAGGCACCCACCAGGGCCTATGTCCAGTGCCCCTTCTGTTTCCAGCGCCACAGATGGCGCCAGGCGCTGCCTGTGGCGCCCAAATTGCTCCCTTGTCCGTTTTTGCTGCGTTTCAGCTTAATTCTTGTGCGTTTCGCCCCCAATTTCTCCTGACTCATTCCTACACATAAAAACACTTCAAATTAACATGAATCGTATCATTTAACATCCCACTTTCGCTAAACAAAAGCCAAATATAAGGTGATATATATAGAAATATATATACTTTACACTAAACATCAACCGACAAGTACACGCTTCACCCGGGTTTTGTGTATGAGCATTGATATCACTAAGGCGTCGTTATGGGGCTGTATGACTCCTTCTGTATCTTTATCGCTGAAGCACAAAGCTCCTTCCACCGCGTAATCCTGAGTGCGTTTTTCTCGGGTGATAGATATTTTGGTACGCTTTAATACCGGGCCTTGGGGTGCATCTACCCCTCCAATTATCATGTTGATCGTGTGCTTAGGCTCCTCCTGGTTCGTTTGCCCGTTCCTGTTCCCGTAATGGTTTTTGGCCCGATCACTTAAAAATTCTCGAAGGTGCCCGTTTTCGAGCAACCGTGCCACCTCTTCCTTCAGTTGTCGACAGTCTTCCGTCTTATGTCCATGTGTACCATGGTACTTACATATTAAGTTGGGGTCTCTCTTAGTCGGATCCGATTGCAGCGGTCGAGGCCCCTTAGTATCCTTAATGCGACCGATGGCGGATACGAGAGTCGCTGAATCGACGTTGAAGTTGTATTCGGACAGTAGGGTGCTTCTCGGTGACCAGCAGCTCTCTCGAAGTTATTTCTTGACAACGGTCCTCGGTTCCTTCGATTAGGATCGTTCCTCCTCTCCTGTCTCGGAGAGCCCTGCCTTCCTGGAATGGCCCTTCGATCGCCAGGTTACTGTCAACGTCTGTCTCTGTTCGATCTTGGCCCTCGGTAATTATCTCCTTGAGTCCGGTCATGAGTTCTGATAGAGTAGGCGGATCCCAAGGGGGTTCCAAGCTGATCGTCTTCTACCCTGATCTTCGATTGATACCGACTGTGTATATCCGCCCAAGTGGCAGCCGGGTATTCGATCAAGCTCTGCTTAAGCTATTGTGAAGCCGTCGAACTTCGGGCGTTGAGCCCTTGAGTGAAAGCTTGTACGGCCCAATCATCGGTGACCGGTGGTAGGTCCATTCGTTCCATTTGAAATCGAGATACAAATTCCCTCAGCATCTCGTTGTCTCTTTGCCTGACTTTGAATAAGTCCGATTTCCGTGTCTCGACTTTAATGGCACCCGCATGAGCTTTGACGAAGGTGTCCGCAAGCATGGCAAAAGAATCGATGGAATTCGGGGGCAAGTTGTGGTGCCAAGTCATTGCTCCTTTCGACAAGGTCTCCCCGAATTTCTTTAGGAGAACGGACTCAATCTTGTCGTCTTCGAGATCATTCCACTTTATGGCGCATGTGTACGCTGTTACGCGTTCATTTGGGTCAGATGTCCCGTTGTACTTGGGAATTTCTGGCATGCGAAACTTTTTTGGTATAGGTTTTGGGGCAGCTCTTGACGGGAAAGGCTTTTGCACGAATTTCTTCGAGTCTAAGCCTTTCAACACCAGGGGTGCTCCTGGAATCTGATCCACCCTCGAATTATATGTTTCTACTTTCTTGTCATTGGCTTCAATCTTCTTCTCGCCTGATTCGACTCGCTTGGTCAGTTCCTCAAGCATCTTCATGATTCCAGAATTTGTCCCCAATCCCCTTTCGTCCGGTTGTGCGGCAGTCGGTTTGTTTTCGGGGACAACTCCTCGAGAAGAACCGGCTTCAACCCTATCCGAAACCTGACTGCGACTTTGCAATTGAGCGATGGCTGCTTGCTGGGCTTGTAACATGTCAAATATCATTTTGAGGCTGATCGCGTCCCCTTCGTTGTTTTGAGTTCTTGAACGGTGTTCTCTCTGGACACTGTTTGATGGGCCAGAAGCCTGATCCACATCGATCGCCATTTAAGAGTTGCCGTCGATTGGAACTTCATTACCGGGCATCACATTGTTGTTTTCACCCTGGTGGTCGAACTCGCTATTGACGAACTGAGGCATGGATTGTGAGTGCGACATGACTGCGTTATATCCTGAAAACAAAAGATTCTGCAAAGAACAAGCGTAAAATAGTGTGTGTGACAGAAAATTGTATCAAACGTTCACTATTATCCTTAGCCCCACGGTGGGCGCCAAACTGTTTACCCTGAACTACGGGTAACAATTAAATTTGTACGTGGTAGTAATGATACGTGACTAGGCCTGATACAATTAAAGAATAAACAATAAATAAAGGCTGATTTAAATAAATGAAAGAATAGACAAACCATCAAAGTTGAGTAATTTAGCTGTGACGGAATGGACGATAATGAAATAAGTATCTTATGAAAAAGATAGTCAAAATATGATAACTGTTATATTGATCGTATGTTGTCTTGTATACAGTAGGGTTGAACTCTTTATATAGGAGGAGAAAAGAATCCTATACAAGGTAAAAAACCTAATTACAGGGCAAAAGATCCCTAAAATCATTGGGTTCAACGTCTTTGCCGATTTGGGCCATGATTCCCACCGAGATATTTACATGTCACGAGATTTCCGGCCCTTCCGTTATGTGAATCTGATATTTTTATCATAAGATGCTTTATCTGGACCGGTCTCGACAACAATCTACACCGATCATCATAACCCAAGACCGATACTTCCTATGCGCTCGATCGTATCCGACTACATACAGTAAGCAATTTGGATGATTTTGGGAGTATCTTTTCTACCAAAAAAGTTACATATTTTGATTGTATATTGTCATACAGTTATAATTAAACAAAGACACTTTGGCTAACTAGCACGGATCACAGAAGAATTGTGCCAGCCGTGGACACAAACACAAAGATAGGGAGATTAGGGTTAGGGAGACGGGACAACTGATAATGATATTGCAATGTAATACCTAAATTAAATGGAAAAAACAATGCAAGAGATAATTGCAATAAGCAAAAATATGCGTTTCACAACCCATAAATACTACTCCTTCCATTGCAAAACCTCTAACTTCTTTCGCTTTCCAAGTGTCAAATTGACCAAACATAGACTAGAAACTGTAAGGATAAGTCACAATTACATTGCATTTCAAAATGACAAAAAAATCCATTTGAATATCTCATTAAGTTTAATTTATATTACGGTGGAGGGAGTAATAAACATCCAAATACCACAATGTCAAATGATAAGACGAAATATCCAATTCAGAAAGACGAAAAGAGAAAATTTTACCGACAAAAGAAAAAAAAGAATGAAAAGAAGCTAGAAGAGAAACAATAAAGGACAAGAAATAATGTTGGTGAAGATTTGCAAAATGAGAAAGACGAAATGTCTATTTCAGAAAGAAGAATTAAAACCTCTGCGGATGTTTGCTGATTGCAACTGCTGCTAGGAAGCTCTTTATGATGCTTTCACCTTGGCAAAATATTTACATTGACAGTCCCTTAAAGCTGTCTATGCTTTTAACTTAGACACTTTATTTTAAGTTTATTTTATTTTAACAATTTAACAACTTAAATGTGTTATTTAGACATAAAATTCGTAGGCAATCAAACCCAAAAGGTACGCATGATTCGCTCACTAGACTAACAAATAAGAAGAAAACTCATGGATTCAATAAATATAAAAGTTGAAAAAAAAAAATATATATATATATATAGAAAACGAGAACCCACACCACTGGTCGTAGGTTGATTTCTCTACCTCGAATATCCTCTTCCTCTCCTTCAACCAGGATCACGACAGCTTCGCTGCTGGCACCAATCGCGATTTGTCTGCGAGATTTTCCGCAGTGCTAACGGCGGAGGCAGAATTTATGTTGTTCAGATGCTTTTTTTATGCAATATTTCAGCGTTGGTAGGCAGTGGTCCGGAACCTCAATATCCCTTAAACAAGGTAATGATATGGGACGATCATAAAACCAGGTGCATCAACGAGCTTGTATTGAGTAAAATTTATAGTTTATCGGTGTACGTTTCTCGAGTAGACACGTAGCAATGATGACAAGGTGAAGATGAGTCGGCAGAAATTAATACCAGATATAAGTATGTGACAAGTATTGTATAAATTTCAAGAACGTAAAGGTCGGAAAAGAGAATTTGAAAGTGAGTTACACACTGGAGAGAGCAGCATTAAAGGTGAAGCTGTTACGGAACATCATCACATTTATTCCCAACGTTATGCAACCATCAAAGGAGAAATTTTATTCATCTTTAAAAGGTGTGATTTGGGATATTTTCTCCTAATATTTAACTATAAATAACAATATTTGTACTCAATGTCAACACACAAAATACTAGATTTACAAAGGCTATCATTCTTTCTCTTATTTACTTAAGCTTTATAAGATTGTTATCAAGATTTTCTAGTTACTCTTTGTTCCGATGGGATCAATCTGAAATTCAGGCTTGTTCTTTCTTTAATTATTTTTATTTTTTTATTCTTTGTTATTTTATTAATCAGATCAGCTTAATTCGCGTGTCTATTAACTCAGTTTTACCTTCTTCTTTTTTTGCGGGTAAACAATTTGGTGCCCACCGTGGAGCATAGACAATTGTGGTATTAATTTGATCTGCTCATCTTATACTTACTTGCTTTAAAGTTTTAGTGTTTTAAGCATACTACAGTTATGGCACACAATGATGTCAATAACTTGCTCAATGTTGGTGTGTAACGATTCGACCTGTCATTTTGTTTAATTATGCCCCGTTTTTCCCTTTTGATGTTTCATACATGTGTGTTTATGGATTCATGACTTACGGGGTTGGTTAGTTTCGTTCCGAGAAGCTTTCAGGTTGATTCAGACCCCTTGATCTTGAATTAGAAGTTTAAATAAGAAATAATAACCAAACTTTGACTTTTGTGAAAACTACCCCGGAACAGTGTTTTGATGGTTCCAATAGCTTTGTATCATGATTTCGGACTTGGGCGTATGTCTGGAGTGATTTTGGAACTCTGTAGGTTGATTAGTGTTGATTTGCCAAAATTTGGCAACTTGAAGTTGAAAAGTTTGACTATAGGTTGACTTTTAGCTATCGAGTTCGGAATTTGATATTGGGACTTGAAATAGGTCTGCTATGATTTTTAGAACTTGTCTGCAAAATTTGATACCAATTGAAGTTGATTTGATAGGATTCGGACGTTTAGGTGTAATTCTAGAGATTCTTGAATTTTACTTTAAAATTCATGCATTTAAGAGTTCAATTCGTAGTTTTAGATGTTATTTTTGTATTTTGATCGTGCGAGCGAGTTCGTATGATATTTTTAGACTTGTGTGGATGTTTGATCTGGAGCTCCGAGGGTTCGGATGAGTTTCAGACATGTTTCAGAATGGATTGCATTGAAATTGAACTGCTGGTGTTGCTGGTCCCCAATTATCGCAATTGCGAGGACCAACATTTCAAAGGTGACACTGGGAGCGTAGATGTCGCAATTGTGACTACTCCTTCGCATTTGCGAAGTCAGCAGGAGTGTTCAGTTCGCAATTGCAAAACCTCTTCTCGCAACTGCGATGATGCATGAGGCTGACAGGGTTCGCAAATGCGAGTCTTGGTCCACAATTGCAAGTGCGAACCCTGTGTTGTAAATGTGACAACTGCAGCTGGTACAAAGGGGTGGAAGTGGGGATTTCTTCTCTCATTCTCTCATTTTAGAACTCTAGACTTGGTAGGAGGCGATTTGGAAAGGGAATTTTCATCTACAAACTTTGGGTAAGTGATTCTAATCTATTTCTAATCATATTCCATCAATATATCTTAGATTTTAACATCAAAATCATGTGAATCAAAGTGAAAATTTGTGAAACTTTGTTAAGTTCTTAAAAAAATAAGAATTCGAGTTTTGAGAGTCGATTCGGACATGAATTTTGAAACTAATCACATATATTTACTTGTAGGGTCACGGGTAGACGGAATCTACCATTGGACGCGAGTTCTGACCGGACAAGTCCCGGGTTGACTTTTGTTGACTTTTTGAGAAACGTATAAAGATCATTGCTTTATCTATTGAAATTGATTTTCCTTGAATTGTTTGATGATATTAAGTCGATTTGGGGTTAGACTTGAGCTGTGTGGGGCGAATTTTAGGGGAAAAGCTATTATCGAGAATTGAATTGGCCTAGTTGAGGTAAGTATCTTGCCTAACTTTGTATGGGGGAACTACCCCTTAGGATTGATATTGATTGATTTATTTGTGCTATGTGAAGGCCGTGTATGCTAGGTGACGAGTGGGTACACGGGTTATACATGATATTTGACCTATTTAGACTACTTAGACTCTTTTCATGATTTAATTGAAATGTCATATCATGTTCTAAGTTCTCATAGTCAATCTATTCTTACTTGTGTTAGTCTATCCTTACATGCCTTAAATGACTTGTTTAACACTTGTTCTATATCCTACTCGATAAATTGATCTCATGCTTTAGTTGAACTTGTTGCCCTTTTTATTGTTCATGTTATCTCTTTCATTGTTGATTGTCATTACTTGAAGTCATTGTGCGTGTTATTTCATTCATTGTTGATTATCATTATTTGAAGTCATTTTTTACATGTTATCTCTTTCGTTGTTATTATGTTTATTTGAAGTCATGTTATCTCTTACATTGTGAGTTATTTGTATTTAGTTCGTAGTTACACATTATCTTTCTCATTGTTGAGTTATTGGTGTTGAAGTAGTGCAAGCCGTATCACTTTGAGGCGAAGTTGATAATTGTTAAGATATCAATCTAGTTGAGAATTTTACATTTATTGTTATTGTGGATACACGTTGTGGTGGAGCCATGGGCTATTATTATGCAAACTTTGATATTATTGATTGTTGGCAAGTTGTGATATATGGGCACTTGTGGTGCGATTTTGTTATTGTGATGTGATATTGACGCGCATGTAGCGGTATAAGGTGGGACTTATGTGCGTGTTGCTTGTAGGGGAACTATGTGAATCCACGCGGCTTCATAAGGTGGGCTAAAATGCGTGTAGCTATCTCGAAAAAATAATTTTCAAAACCTATTTAAATGTAAGGCTCATGCAGCGGTATAAAGAAAGATTGTGACTGAAATTGAGAAATGTGAATACGAGGTGGTACCTCGGATGTGATTCTTGATTTATACGAGGCGGTACCTTGGTTGTGATTCTTATTGTACACGAGGCGGTACCTCGTTATGATTCTTGTTGTTTAGTTCATGTTGCAAAGAGTTTTGGTGGGAACACTTCTTGTTGTTTTGTTCTTCTGTGTTCTATCAGTTGTTGTCTGTATATGATCATTGTGGTTCTCTTAATTTTTTTTCTTTATGTTATTTCTATGCTTACAATTCCGATGTTAGTTCATGCTATTAACTTGTTTCGTATCTATTATTTCTCCGCCTTCCATCATTTATCCTTATTATGTTTTTATACTGCTTATTTATATTCTAGTAAGTGTCTTTACCTGGCCTCGTCACTACTCTACCGAGGTTAGGCTTGATACTTACTGGGTACCATGTGGTATACTCATACTACGTCTGCATATCTTCTTGTGCAGATCTAGGTACGTCTACTCGTGTCAGTCGTTAGTGATCATCTGTTAGCTGCTTTACGGAGACTTCAAGGTATGCCTGCTCCGCGTCCGCATGCCTTAGAGTCATCTTCCTTTACCTTTACTCTTGTTGTATTTTTCATTCAGACAATGATGTTGTAGACATGTTAGCTTACTCTATAGAGCAGCTTATGACTCAGTTCCACAGGTTTTGGGGAGTGTATTATTGAGATTCTATTTCGGGAGATTATATCAATTTATCAGACTTGTTTTAGTATTTTGTTAATTATTTCTATCAAGTTAATATAAATGTTAGACTTACCTAGTCATAGAGATTAGGTGCCATTACGACATCCTACGGAGAAAAATTAGGGTCGTGAAATAGTGTGAACGTAACAACGAGCATGTGAACAATTTACATGATGGGACTCAACAGGATGATTCAACTAATGAAACCCATATTGATGGAAATGAATCAACTCAGGGCCGTGTGGGAAAAAATATTCGACGTGCGAGGAGTCCTACTCCTGATGATTTGGATGACGAGCCCATGGCCGGTACTGTAGAAGTTTTGAGAACACAACAAAGAAAAAATATGAACTATCTCTCAAAATAGGACAAGACAATGATTGTGCTTCAACAAGCATTATCGGTAGCTTCGAATAATTCAAATAGTGTAGTTTGAGCCCCTCATGGCGTGCCTATAAATCAAAGGACACAAAGAATCGGTAACGTCGCTTCCAGAGAGGAGTTTAGATCAAACAACAACCAAGCAGGCAGTGCAGGTAATGAATCTAGAAATGAAAATAGCACAGACGATCCTTTCAAAACCAAACTCATGAGGTGCATGAGAGAAATAAATGCTCCAATGGATCAGAATGCTAAGGGATTTCACGCTTGGATGGATCAAAAACCCAGGGCACCTCCGGTCTTAAAGAGCTCGGACTCGAAGAAGTTTATACAATTGTCGTTCAAACTTAGTGTGGCTACGGAGTTGATCCAAAGAGATTCAAGGTGCCGGATATTCCAAAATATGATGGAACATCGGATCCACAGGAACCCATTACAACTTACATCACAGTTGTGAAGAGAAACGATTTAGCTCCACATGAGATCGAGTCAGTCTTGCTAAAGAAATTTGGCGAAACTCTAATGAAAGGGGCTTTAACATGGTATTCACTTTTACTTGAACACTCAATTGATTTTTTTGTTATGCTTGCAGATTCTTTCATCAAAGCTCATACTAGATTGATGAAAGTTCAAGCTAGGAAAGCAGATATTTTTAGAATCGCTTAATGAGACCCAAAGTTGCTGCGAGAGTTCATGATCGGGTTTCAAAAGGAGAGAATGTTATTGCCGGCAGTACAGATGAATGGGTTGCAGAAGCATTTACCAAGTGTCTCAATCCTTTAAGCTCCGATGCCTCAAGGAAGTTGAAGGAGAGTTTGTTAGAATTTTAAGCAACCACATGGGATAATGTCCATAACCGCTTTGAATCTAAAACTAGGATTGAAGACGGTTAGTTGGGTTCACAAGTAACTTTCAAAGGTCGAAATCGTGATTGGAATCTAGAAACGTCTAAGAATGACCTCGATATAGACTAGAGGCCATCTCAGAGCTGTTTTCAACAGTATATATCAAACTAAATGTTAGATTCACGGACATGACAAGGATGTGAAATTAGAGGTTATCAGTCATTGGAAGGACCTGGATCGGATAAAAGGTCAGATCGTGGACGAAGAGGCAGAACTTTGCAAGATAAAGAGCTATCAAGGTCCTGAGATTCCAGATATCCCCGGTTTTCGGATTATAATTTCAATATTAGCTTGGTGGAGTTGGTTTTTACCATGAGGAACATAAAGGAAGAAAGGTTCCCAAAATCTATTCGATCAGACCCCAGTAGGAGAGATTTTTGTTTGTGGTGTGAATTCCATGGTATACATGGTCATAAGATTGGGGACCAGGCATCTTTGAGAATAAGTAGCAATGTTGCTAAAAAATGGTCATCTTAGAGAGTTTTTAAGTGATGGGGCTAAGAATAATTACAATAAAGGTCGTGTACGGCGGACCCGAGAAACCAGCAAGGTCTCCTTGTCTCACAATAAACATGATTTTCGGAAGAATTGAACTAAATGGGATAATATTTTCGGCTGCAAGGAAAACAAAGACATCAGTCACTCATGGAAAAAGGATCCGAGAAGTACCAGAGGATGACAAAATTACTTTCAGTGAAGAAGATGTAGATGGCCTAACTTTACCACACAATGATGCTCTGGTAATATCTTTAAATGTCTTAGATTTTAAAATTAAACGTGTGTTGGTTAATTCAGGTAGTTCGGTCAATATTATTCAATTAGGAGTCTAGAGCAAGCAAAGCTGACCAACAACACAGTTCTAGCAACAAAGCTTTTGCCTGGATTCAATTTAATAAGTGTGACGCCAAGAGGAGAAATTGTACTGCTTATGTACGCTGAAGGGGTGATGAAATCTATAATATTTTAAGTCATAGATGGTGATACGGGGTATAACATGATTCTCGGTAGGCCTCAGATCCACGATATGAAAGTTGTTCCATCAGCTTATCACTAGTTGCTCAAATTCCAAATACCGGATCGAATTAAGTAGATTAGAGGTGATTAACCCGCTGCAAGAGAAATGAATGCAGTTACCTTGTCCAGCAATAACGTGGATGGAGTCAATAAATAGTAATTGCATGGACTGGTGTCAACTTCCAATTCAATCCCTATGGCAATACCAAAGGAAGATGGTAGTGAGGAGGAGACACCAGATATTTACTACGCACCCAGATCTTTCCAAGTACCAGAAGATACGGATGCAACAGAGTCAACCATAGAAGAACTCGAACAAGTCACTTTGTTCATTGAGCTCCCGAAAAGAAAGGTTTACTTGGAAACGGGGTTGAGCCCCGAACTTAGATATTTTATCGAATTTCTTAAGGCTAACGTTGATTGTTTTTCATGGTCTCACTTAGATATGATAGGTAACCCACATGAAGTGTCAGTTCACAAGCTAAGCTTGGACCCCAAATTTTCTCCGGTAAAACAGAAAAAATGACCAATAGCCGGGGTCAGAAACATGTTTGTTAAGGAGGAGGAACCAGGTTACTTAATATATGTTCAATACGTGAAGTTGAATATATTGATTGGTTAGCTAATGTAGTGGTAGTACAAAAAAAAAGTTGAGAATGTATATTGATTATAAAGTTTGAATAAGTCTTGCCCTAACGACTCTTTCCCATCGTCGAATATTGATCAAGTGATTGATGCTATGTCTGGGCATGAGTTGATGAGTTTTCTTGATGCATATTTCGGGTATAATAAAATAAGGATGCACCCGGAGGATTAAGAGAAAATATCATTTATTACCATTTTTGATACTTATTATTATAATACGATGTCTTTTGGGCTCAAAAATATCGGAGCCACCTATCAGAGGCTCGTGAATAAGATGTTTGAACGTCAAATTGGTAAAACTATGGAAGTTTATATTTACGACATGTTGGTTAAGTCTCTTAGTGAAGGAAAGCATTTGACTCATCTACAAGAAACGTTTGATATCTTAAGGAAGTATAATATGAATCTTAACCCAGAGAAATGTGCTTTTGGAGTTGAGTCCGAAATATTTCTGGGTTTCTTGGTTTCACAACAAGGAATTGAAGTAAATTCAGACAAAATCAAAGCCATAAAAGATATTCCTGATCAACTGAATAGCGTAAAAGAGGTGCAAAGGTTAACCGGAAGATTTACAGCCCTTAGTAGATTTATATCTAGATCCTTAGAAAAGTGTCACCAGTTTTATTATTATTAAAAAAGAAGAATGACTTCGTGGACACTGGAATGCCAGCAAGCATTGAAGGATTTGATGAAATACTTGTCCAGTCCACCATTGATGTCCAAAGTGAAAGATGAAGAGCAATTATAGCATATTTGGCGGTGTCAGAAGAAACAGTAACTGCACTTTTAATCCGAAAAGATAAAAGTACGCAATACCTTATTTATTATGTTAGTAAAATACTATCATGTGCAAAAACTCGATATTCGCACCTGGAAAAATTGGCTCTAGCTCTCATAGTTGCCTCTCGAAAGCTTAGACCCTACTTCCAATGTCACCCTATAGCCATTGTGATGACTTTTTCCCAGTGGAATGTTCTTTATAAACTTGAGTTATCGGGTAGATTGGCTAAATGGGTAGTTAAAATTAGTGAATTTGATATTGAATATAAGTCACGGACTGCAACTAAGACACAAGTTTTGGCCAACGTTGTGGCTGACTTTAGTTTGGGGATGATGCCTTTAGTTGTAAAAGAAGCAATTTTGGTATCCGGGACTGTGTCCCGAGTCTGGACCTTGTTTATGGATTGCGCATCTAACGGGAAAGGGTCCAGTCTTGGGATATTAATTACTCCTTGGGGAGAAATCCTAAGGAAGGCTATACGAACTATTCCTTTAGCTAACAATGAAGCCAAGTATGAGGCTATGGTTGCAGGACTCAAATTAGTTCAGGGACTAGGCTCCGAGGTGATTGAAGTAAAGTGTGATTCCCAGCTGGTGGTCAATCAGATATATAGGATTTTTGATGCTGAAGAAGAGCATATGCAGTAGTACTTAAACAAAGTCCAAGTTTTACTTTCCCGATTTAGGAGTGAACAGCGATCCATATTCTAAGAGAGAATAACGTGGAGGCTGATGCATTAGCAAACTTGGGTTCTTCAACAAAGTTAAAATGCGTTGATTCTAGTTCAATTGTATAGTTGTTGCATTCAGTCTTAGATGTGGATGGTTATTGCGAAGTCAATTCAAGAAACTTAGTTTGGAATTGGAAACATAAATTCATTAAATATCTAAGACATGGCAAATTGTTTGAGGTTTCTAAAGCCTCCCAGATACTCAGAACAAAAGCTGCCCGTTATAGTTTCGTTGATGGACAACTATACCGAAAATCTTTTCAGGGTCCATTGGCTCGATGCGTAGGACCAACGGAAGCTGATTATGTAATAATAGAAGTTCATGAAGGATTTTGTGGAAATCATTCCGGAGTAATTCGTTGGTGCTCAAGTCAATAAGAGCTGATTACTATTGGCTCCCAAAGGGAGCAAGATGCAAAGAAGTTTGTGCAAAAATGTGATAAAAGTCAATGTTATGCTCAGTTAGTACACCAACCGATTGAACTTTTGCATTTAGTTGTGTCGTCATGGCCATTTATGAAATAGGGATGGATATAGTTGGTCCTTTGCCTCGGGGACCCGAACAGGTAAAATTTCTTTTTATTAGCATTGATTATTGTACTAAATGGGTTGAGGCAGGTATTTTCAAGAAGTTTGGAGAATGAGAGGTGATAGATTTCATTTAGAATCATTTTATTTATCGATTTGGAGTATCAAAAAAAATTGTTTGTGACTATGGACCATAATTCATAGGTTCCAAAGTCAGAAATTTCTTAGAGGAATTGAAGATTAAAAGGATCACGTCGTCTCTATATCATCCAAGTGCTAATGGCCAAGAAGAGTTAGCAAACAAGGGGATAATTCAAACCCTCAAAAAGAAAAATTAGAAAATGCAAAAGGCAGGTGGCCTAAGGAGTTACCGAGAGAACTATGGGCAACTAAACTGCGGTAAAATCAAGCACCGGAGAAAAATCTTTCTCTCTAGTAAATGGAGCTGAAGCTCTGATTCTGATGGAGATTGGAGAACAAACTATGCGATTTTCTTGGACAAACTAGCAGAAAAATGCTGAAGCTGCATTGATTAAGATGGATTTGCTTGATGAGCACAGGGAATTGGCTTATGTGAGGATGATGGCATAGAAGCGAAGAATGGAAAGGTATTATAATCGTAGAACCAATCTTCATTATTTTAAAGTCGGAGACTTCATTTTACAAAAAGTAAACCATCCGGTAAGTCAACGCCAATAAATTAGGACCAAACTGGGAAGGCCTTACCAGATTTCAGCTATAACCGAAAAAGGCTCATGTCAACTGGAAAAGTAAGATGAAGTTAAATTACCAAGAAACTGGAATGTGACCTATCTCAAGAGGTACTATTGTTGAAAACTAATGACTATACTGAAAATACGTGCTACACTCTTTTTTCCTTCGATTAGTTTTTGTCCCAAATGGGTTTTTCTGGCAAGATTTTTAACGAGACAGCAACGTAAAGTGTACTACGAATTTGATGATGGCAACTGGAAGTTCAATGTTTAAATACTCATACTTTGCATTCAAACACTAGAGGGAAGCTACTCCTACCGGTGTTAGATCGTGACCAAAAACACTAAAAGCGTCAGTGCTAGCTTCAAAAGGCAAGTGCAATGTCTGGTAACGCAGTAACACTGTGGACTTCTAAAATCGGGGAATATGTTAACATATTTTGAATTTAGAAGTTTAGTTGTTGTGAATCACCTCAAGTCAAGATCAGGGACTGCACATTCAGCCCCGTAGAAATAAAAAGTACAAATTAACCACATGTATTGGCAGTTCATTTATTTGGCAAATGTAATTTTCTTGCTTGTCTAGTTGTAAATCATGAGAGTTTGTAGCATATCTTCAACGATAGAAACTGTATCAATTCGTAATGGGGTTGAATGATAACCACTTACAAGATAGAAGTCAAATTCTTATGATGACCGCATTACCATCGATAAATCAGGCATATGCCATGATAGTGAGTGATGAATCACAGAAAGCAATGGGAACAACATCTAGCTCAATTGGTTTATTGGGCACTATGCCTATTCTTGATCATACTGCAATGTACTCTAAGACTGGATAGCAAAATCAGAAGTTCAAAAAGAACAATAACCTGTACTGTGATCATTACAAGATGAGAAATCACACAAGAGAAAATTTCTATAAGTTGATAGGATATCCTCAAGAGTTTAAGTTCAAGATAAAGGGAGGACTAGGAGGATCATATGCTGCTTACAATGTGTTTTTAGAAGAAACAAGTGGTCAATTGACACAAATTGACACTCAAGGAAATAACAAGGATAACAGAGATCACTACTCAGATATACCTGGACAAATGGCTCAAATGAATCAATAACCACAGTAGATAACTCAAACTAGGCATGTGTTTTCACTCAAACTCAATATGAATAGATTGTTCAAATACTTAATCAAACTCAATAGTAAAGCACAAATTCTCACTCAGGTTTCTTAGTCAATATATGAGGTAAAGAAATAGGTATAAGTAGTAGTAAGGTCATTCTAGTGTCAAAGATCCTTAGCGAATGGATTATTAACATCGGTGCCACAAATCACATGGTGTCTAATATAAACATGCTAAACAAAGCTTCTCTACTAAAAAGTACAAATTCAAAAAAGGTACAGTTACAAAATGGTGATGTATCCTAAGTAACTCACATTGGTTCAAGCACAATTTCTGATAATAGTACTCTAACCAATGTGTTCCTACTACCTCAATTCAAGTACAATCTTATGTAAGTATCACATGCAAAAAAAATAGTTGAATTGTGTAGCTGCCTTTTATCCTACTTCTGTGTATTTCAGGATCTTTGCAGTGGCAAGGTGAAGGAGATTGGTATGGAATGTGATAGCCTATATCTGCTAATAAATCAGTCTACTGGAAGTCTTGGAGAAACCAGCTCAAATGTGCATCAGGATATTGCAGTTAGTGAAGAAGAAATAAAACTATGGCATATGAGATTTGGTCATTGTCGCGCCCCGTTTTCTCGCAAAAGCGGGTTTCGACATGTGACAACTCTTTTAAAATGTATTAAAAGAAGAGAGTCGTCACCTAACAATTTTATGGTGTGTTAGGGCACTTATTTACAACTAACTTTGTTTTAACTAGTCCGTGTTACCAAAGATCGGGTAAGGGCTCAAATTACCCGAAGAGAAGAGGTTAGGCACTCTTCGAGGTCCACAAATATGGTTCCTGGTCACATTTTATGCGATGTGGTATTATTGGATTATAATTGTCCTATGTGATCATATAAATTAAAAGAAAATAGGGACCCTAAATATCTAACTACAATGTGAACCAAGCGTAAAAGGCAATTACACATACGAAGGAAGTATATTATACATTAACAAGTGACTAGTACAATCTTTTTAGGATTACAAGATACATCCTGGTATGTTCTAAGTCTAAATAAATGAGGGTGCAAGTAGTAAACATATATGGGGGGTCCTAAGTTTTTTAGCCTAAAGGATCACTCCGTGCAATATAAATCAAACTTCGTAACTCCTTTAAAGATAGGGTTTGCTCATATTATTCAGCAGGCACAGACTATCATCTCATGCTACCCAATTACTATCCTAAAGTCATTTACCTAAAGCGTTCTAGTTTAATTCTAAACCGCGGCCTATGCATGCTTTACCCGTCCCATGCCTATGGTCTACGAGGCTTTGGATCTACTATTTTGGTGGTTCTAGACTTCACTTAGGATGCTCAAAATAATTAAACTAAACGCACATTCAAAACAAGTAGGACTGCACATAGTTAACAGTTAATGGCTCAAATTAGTCTCCACACGTAGGCACAAATGCACGCAAACAGTCATGAATTTATGCTAACAGAGTTCCAGATTATGCAGTTAAAGGCTGTAGGCAGATTTGGAGTCGATATACATTAAAGGGTTCAAAACCTATAGACATGATTTCTATGTGATTGAACGACCCAAAAGTTTATATAACATCCTACGAACTGCTGATTTAACAAATGATTTATTAGAACCTTATAGGCATGACCTCTAGGTGAGTTATGACTAGACTATTGGATCTTTGAACGCATAGTTATTTTTCTTTGATCCTATAAGCATGATTTCTAAATGAATAGCGAAATCCTATAGGCATGGTATCTAGATTAATAGAGAAATCCTATAGGCATGGTATCTTGATAATAACATCCAGGCAACAAAGTAATTGAGAATATATACTGGTTTCACTTAATTCCTATAGGCATATCATCTAGGCAGCAGTAGGATAAGGATAGCAGTAGCAGCAATCTTAATTAAACACTTTGAAATCCTATAGGCATGATTCCTTAGATGATCAGATTTAGGCAACTTTAGGCATAAAGTTGTTTAAAGAGCGCAAGTCGTTGCATTAATCCTATAGCCATGTTTTCTAGGTGAGCCACACAATTCAGATAGATATCAATGTAAACAATTCTTGATTATTCAAACGAGAACCAATAGAAATTCTATCTAACATCACATAGCAGTAGAGCATGTTGAGCAAATAGTCAATGAATGTTTAGATCCTATAAGCATGTTTTCTACCCTTTCATACGAAAATTAAAGTATCCCAACCCCCCACTTTCACTAATTCCCATTAGTCGTTATTACAGATTATACAGGTACAAATAGAATAATAAAATAATTACATACTTAATAGGGTGATTACAGGCCCAAATACAACAATTAAAGGTCCAGCACAAGCACAAAACCAGGAATGCCTTTTGGGCCTTCACCAGCCTTACTCTTCGCATATCCAATAGGCCCAACACCCCAGGGTCAAAAGGATGATTAAAGAATCCCTGACCAATGCTCAGATTCAACAACAACACATGGCCAATAAGCCAGTCCCCAAACATGAAGACAACCGTCTTGCTTACTTATTAACAAACAACAGGAACATAGGAACATGAATTCAAACATGTCGTTCAGGTAACTCAGAGTTCAGGAAAAGACACATATACAAGGATTCCTATTATCACAATCATCAGCAGAAAGACTTTCTAAGTATCACGCTAAGGGTGATTTCTAATACGTAGAAGAGCACACATACACAAAGACCTTATAATCACACAGAATGAGCACATATATTGGGCTTTCAAATTAGCAAAGAAGTTCAAAGTAACAGACTTCTTAAGATACACCTGATTAGTTGCAGGAATATGGCAAACAGGAATCCATAAAGTAGAGGAACTAAGCATGAGAATTCAAGGTAGGGTTTTCTATCGGTTTAAGAAGGCTGCGGTGAGAATGATAATCACTTCGGAACTCTAGGGGAATGGGGGCTTTAGGGCGGGATCTAAAATCTCTCCAACATAACGAATTCTGCTTTTATTTCCCTTGTATGGAGCACTAAGTTACTTACTTTATGGTCTTCAGCAGGCAGGCTACACTCTAGGCAGCTAGGAAGGCTCACTAGACCAGTAGCTAGCCCTTTAGAGATAGGGGCGAGCCAGGAGCTCACTTCGAGTATTTATGACTCTGGTGGCAATACGTGACAGGCGAATGACATGATTCTCGAGGAGTTACACGAAGGCCATGTGATAATGCATCTATGCAAGGGTGGATGAGGCCATGAGCATGGTGAGAATGGGCTTCCCAAGAAGCCAGCCCGGGCCAGGCTCAGCATAGAATGAAGGGGACGGCCCAAAAACGGCTCCCATAGAAAGTACATAATGGAAATGTGCAACCACTTAATAAGTATCATGTAGAGTGAGATCTAACCTTCGCCAGGACAGTAGTGGCTTAGCAAGAATTGACAAGATCTTCAAAAAAAGGAGGCACTCAATCTTGACCTATTGGTAGGAAAGATTTTAGATTTGAGCATACTTTGTCCTTTTTCCTTTAGCCCTTTTTTCATCAGGGGGTGGAGGGTCTCCTTACCTTCAGTCTCATTCAAGACCTGATAGTGCTTGTTAGAGCTGATCCCCGCCTCCCCTTTTTACCTAACCCATTCATTTATAGCTTCGCCACTCTACCGAGGGTCGAGCTACCATGCTCTTGAAACCTCGTAAATTCACTTTTCTTCAATGAGAATATAAAGAAAACTAGCAGTTTCGCCCCTATTCTTATTGAATAGTTTAAATAACTAGTAGAACATACCTTTTTTTTTCAAGAATAGTGTCAATGTGAGAAAGATAGAAGTGATGTAAACATAAGAATGGAAGGTTTGCTTGTCAACTGTCGGGCCAATGAAACTAGTCCCATCTTTGCAGCTTTTCTTTATGACTGACTCGCTATTCATTCGGTTTTTGGGTCATAATCATTATGTAGGAGAGATGGCCGAGTGGCTTTGGTTTAATATGAGAAACCAATACGAATATAACCTACATGTCCAATTGAACATGTCACCTTTCAAACCAAGCTCTTGGTGCCTACCTTAGCTTGCTGGAAGCCATAACATAAATCGCTTTCTTGAGCTTGCATACCAAGTTAGGATTCCTAGGAGAAGAGAAGCCTGGAGTTGGAGGAGGCTGAATAGAAACTTATTCTTGCACCCTTCCCTTATGTTGTAGAAAGGGCGGCATTTTTGGCCAAGGCAGGATGTGAAGTAAGTATTGTTGAAAAAGAGAATAGCATGAATGTTTTTTGTCACGGATCCGAAGATCCCTTTAATGTAATTGCAGATCCATTAGAAAAAACTTGGGATCAGTCTCCTGACTTCAATGCCTTTATTGAAGTGATGATCTTTGAAGATATAATTTTCTTGGGCAGAAGTGACTATGTGATCATGGATTCCGACACAGCATTTATCCAGACAAGCCCATTGGCTTTTCAAGTAGAGAAAGGTGGAAAAGAAATTCTAGGAGGGTAATCATTGAATGAAAAAATGAGGGGCATGGATTGATTCTAAGAAGATTAACAAGTCAAAATGACATGCTCAAGAGGCACCTTTGGGATAGATACCAACAACAGTCTTCCCAAGAAGACCTCAACACAAAAATGCAAGGCAAGACATAAATAAGAATTTTAGGTCAATTCATGGCAAGCAGAAGTGTTAATAAGAAAAACTTATTAAAGAAACTCAAGGTCAACAATATCACCAACTTAGCATCACAACTAATCATCAAGCAAGTACTTAACGCAAATTAATCACACATAGCAGGTTCGATTACGCACATCAAATATTTCCTTAGGCATTAAAATCAAGCAAACCTAGCACTAATAGGCATGGATCTACAGAACAAGATGGTAGTAAAGCATGCAACTATAGTAAGGGTTGGGGTTCACAAGTGGCAGAGAAACATGTTAGTTTGAAGAATTTAGAATTCACATAGACATGACCATTTTAAGAAAGTGAGCAAATAGCAAGTTGTGCACGAATGACTTAGCATGGAGAAGTACAGTCGAACATATTTTGGACATGAATTAGTTTCCTAGGAGTTTTAACACAGGAATCCAAAGCAAGGCATGAATCTGGGCAAGCAACAAACATCGGAAAGTCATGTATACATAAACATAGTAGACTAATCAGGTTCAAGATGGTCAGAAGTTACACATAGTGAGAAGATGTCCCATTTTAGGATTTAGGCAAGTTTAGATGCTAGAAAACATAAAACCATAGACTAACTTCAAGGCGGATAGGATTGCAAACAAAGATAACACCACATCGAAATCATATTGTTTCACAAAATTCGAACAACATGGATATTCAGAGCATGACCACAAGTAAAGAGAAAAGAATTTCAAGAGTCAAGGTACTCACCAATTGCAAAGTAACGAAAAAGAAAATGAGAAAATTATGTTCCAGCAGCAACTCAATTAGCACTAGTAAGGACAGAACAGCAAGACTCCCAAAATCTCAGTGCATCAGAGTTCCCAAGGGTTTCAAGTGAACCCCGGGCAGTACCCACACTGAGAAAGGAGCAACAATCGAATTTCGGTGGCCTTGGCTTTCAGCCGGCCAAGTCTCAAGTTTTAGAACTGTAGAATGAGTAAGAGAGTAATAGTAGTGATTAAGGTCTATTTTAAGGGGATTGTGGAAGAGTTTATATAGTAACAAAATTATATGTACAAAACAAGGAAAAACAGTCGATTAAACACAAAAAAAGGAAAGAATATATCCCACAAGTGAGCTTGGAAACGAGGTAAGTTTCTTGCCTAACCTTGTTAGAGGGAACTCATCCCCTTAGGTGTATCTTTGTTGTGTATTACTTGTGTGAGGAGCTACGTACGCACGAGGTGACGAGAGTCCGTGCGTAGCTATATTCCATGATATGCCCGTGTAGATTTAGATTTACATCATGCTTTTAATTGTACTATTGAAGTTTATTATGCATACTACTTGTCTTGATTAGAGCAAAGACTAGGGAGTGAATTTGCAATTATCGACTTAGCCTTCTTATTTTGGAAAATTGGGGAATACTAAATAAACTATGAAAAATCCATGTCTTCTCGTCTGGCAAGTACTTCCACAAGCAAGGTAAACTTCTCTACTCTAATGGGATCGGGCCGGTTAGCCTCGGCGGCATGATAACACCACTCTTATGGGATCGGGCCGTTCGGCTCCGCAGTATGATGGTAACACTATTCTTATGGGATCGGGCCGTTCGCCTCGGCAGTACTGAGTACCACTATTCTTATGGACCGGGCCGTTCTCCTCGGCAGTACTGAGTACCACTATTCTTATGGGATCGGGCTGTTCGCCTCGGCAACTTCGTGCTTAACAATAGAAATAGTTCCAACTTAGGTATTATTGAGTTAGTTCCTTCACGGCCAGTTACAATATGTTGGTGATGTGTTACAGACTCGTTATGTATTTATTGTAGTTGCTTCCATTTGTCTCATTGATACCTGTTGTATGCTCACCATGCTACTTTATGCACTTTTATTATTATTATTGACCTCTAGTAAGTATCAAATCGACCCCTCGTCACTACTTCTTCGAGGTTAGACTAGATACTTACTGGGTACGCATTGTTTTCTGTACTCACACTATGTTCTGCACTAATGTGCAGATACTGAGACAAGTTCTACCAGTGGTCACACAAGCGCGTAGTTGATCATCTATGGAGACTTAGTGGTGAGCTGCTTGCCTTGCTATGATTCGCAGCACCAGAGTCTCTTTCTATCTTATTTACTATTCCTGTCTATCACTTTCAGACAGTAGTTTTAGTAGTTTTTTCTACTCTCTAGATTGCTCATGTACTTATGACACCGAGTTTTGGGAATTTGTAGAACTTATGTACTGCCGTACTTGTTATTTCCACTACCGCAGAGTATGTATTTATTTATTTTTATTTTTTGCTAAATATGAGATTTTATTAATAGAAGCATAGTACAAAAGTGGAGGGGGACATAAACCTTACCTCCAATAAAAGAGTAAATGTACACTTAGTTATCCTAAAGTGATAACTAGGTATACCTAAAATGTGATAAGGTGTTAGACCTATAGTGATGTGGCGATTGTCTATTTTAAAGTGATAGACAATCATATTTACAAAAATAGAGTGTGATTGATCTAGGTCAGCTATACAAAAAAGTACACGTGTCCCTGCTTTTATTATGTGATTTAAGGGTGTGATCCATTGTATGTACATCTAATATCTAAACGTAATTTCTAGAATTCTCAAAAGGGTAACAAAAGAGTGCGAACTATCTTCAATTTGCTTTGTGCTTGAGAAGAAAAGCCAAGTTGAAGATGGTTATTTGAATTGTTGATTTTTGCTTGTGGATGAACAAAGTTCAGAATACTTCTGTTGACTATGTGTTATGGTTGCTACTGTAGATTGTTTGTGTGTTTCCTGTGTCTTCTTTTGGGTGGTCTGTTTGGATTGGAGTTCCTTTGAGAGCTGCTATCTGCTGTTGTTTCAGCCTTTAGGTTGACTGCTTTTCTGTAGGCACTGTGTGACTGCATCTTTTGATGATGGTTTATTGATGCTTCTATGTCCTGTGATGTATGCTAGTTTAGTATGTTGCTGCTATATTGCTGAGTGAGGTCTCTTATCCAGTGTTGCACAGAATCTAGGGGTATCCTTAATGATTGCTGTAGTTGCAAGAGATTGAGCACCAAAGGTGCTAATACCACACCTTGCAACTGCAGCAATGATCTGGACCATTTCAGGCAATTGACAGTGATGAATGGGCTGTTGAGTTCAGTGAAGGAGATAGTGTTTATGTTGTTACTATTTTGCTGCTTTATGGTTCTGTGATCTTCTATATTAGACTCCGAAAATTGCTTCTGTGGACTGACTGTTGACTGTGAATTTGTGGCATATACTTGTTATTGGCTCAGGGTGTATATACTGATGCTCCTGTGTATTTGTGTATTGTTTGAGTTCCAGTGGTGTATTGTAACAGAGGGGATCCATGGTGATTGATGTAACTGCAAGAGATTGAGCACTATTAGTGCTAATACCACACCTTGCAATTGCAACAATAACCTGGACCATGTCAGTAGTTGTAAAACTTGATTGGTGTTCAGACAAAATGTCATAGTAGCAATAAAGATCTTGCACACGATTTCTGTAGTGGTAGACTGGTTCCAAGGGTGTATCATGGTGAGTATAGACTTGTGTTGTTGATGCTGCCTTGTGAACCTACTGTATCTTTACTTCTGCTGCTGCTGTGTTGCTGTCCAAAAGTGTATCTTGGGAGTCCAGTTTAGAAGCAAGGGTAGCGATGGGATAGACTTTGCTTCTTTAACAATAGGCTGGCCCCAAGAAAGTATCTGAGTAAGTAGAAAGATGAGTTGTCGATGCTGTCTTGGATGATTGCTGTGTCTTTGATGGATTCTCTTTTTCTGTTGTGTTCTTGCTATGGCAATGCAAAGCCATAGTTGAGTACTGTCAGTGAGATGCTCCCAGGAGTGATACTGTGTCTTTGTGTGAATTTCTTCTGCTGCTGCTGTGGTTGTGAGCTGCAGTAGAGTTCTGGAGTTTGGTGTATTCTGCAGTTGAGCTATGTTGAGAATGTTTCTGGGTTTTTTTGGGATGTCCTTGTTAGTGCCTTGTGCTTCATGTTTGGTGCTTTGGCTATGTAGAGTGGTGCTGCTGTTGCTATGCCCCAGTTGTTATTTGTGTCTGTACATTTGCTGACAGTACTTAGAGTGGTTGGGGTCCAGTGTACTAGTTAAAAAGGCAATGGAAAGAGACTTAGAGCTGTTTCCCTCCATTGCTTTTTCAACAGTAGGTTGGATCCCCTCAGTGATTTGTATTTTGTGTGAATAGTTATTGATTGAACTCAAGGTGCTGTTGATGGTTTCATGTTGATGACATCCCAGATCTTCAAGATTTCCTGCAAGACAAGATAGTACATTAGCATGAATCCAGTGTTCCATTTCCTCCTCAGTCCCATGGCATCCAGATACAGCAGTGTGCCTTCAAATAGCAATGTATATCTGATATGAGTTCCTATATCCACATGATCTTTCCTAGGCTTCTTGCTAGTGTTCTGCTTTGCCACCATTGTACCTGTAGCATTAACAAATCTGTTAGAAAATTGTTGAGGTCATTGTTTGATCTCAAGTTTAAAGTAATTAGCCATTGTGGAATTCTTTATGTAAGTAGTTGGAACCCTGTAGCCTTTTCTGTAGAGTGTTTCATTTTGCCCTGTTCCATTCCTCCTGTATCCTTGCTGCTGTGGTTTCCACCCATCTCCTTTCCTTTTGGTTGGTTTAATTCCCTCTGTTTCCTACCACCTTTACTCTCAGATAAGGACATTGAATTTTATTACTATTAATCAATCTTCTACTTTGTGTGTCTAGATCACCAAAGCACTGACAATCAATAGGACCAACATCCAGGGCATAGTTTGCAATATGGTCTGCCAATTTGTTGCCTTCCTTGAATGTATGTGTGATTGTTGCGTCGCATCTTGTCATCAAATCCTTGATTTCTGCAACAATTTCCTGTGCGGACCACGATACTCTCCATTCTCCTTTTATGCTCTTCATTAGCATCATAGAATCAGCATGGAGGTCTAGTTGAAAGTGTTCATTCTGGATACAGAATCTCAAGGCTTCCACCATTTCCTGTGCCTCAGCTTCAGTGTTTGTGCTTTATTTGATCTCCTTACTGTAGGCATGTATTACATCTCCATCCTTATTCCTCAGTACAAATCCAATGGAGCTTTTATCTGGGTTGCCCCTGGAGGTGCCATCTGTGTTGACTTTGATCCTCCCTTGTTTGGGAATTCCTAGATCACCTTAGTGTACTTCAAGGTGGGAGTGTATTGTTCCATCATACAGATTAAATCTGGCCATTTCTGTGGAATGTTTTGAATTCCTGGCTTTCTAACTTTAATAAGCATTTGGAGAGTAGCAATAATTTGATAGATTACTCTGTTGATTGTGACTGTGTCCCCATATTTGTAGCTATTTCTTCTCTTCCACAACTCCCATATGATTACTGAGGGCGGGGCTTGCATAATTGGTTTCAGCCTATTGACAACCTCTGCAGTCCCACATTTGGTCACTGCTTGGTGTAAGGTAATACCTTGTACATCTATTCCTGCATTTCCAAGAAAGTATCTCCACACTTTACTTGCAGCATATGATGTGAAGAAAAGGTGTTGTCTTGTCTCTTCCTGAGACTCTGTACAACACCAGCACTTAGAAGCCATGTGATATCCCAATTTTTTGAAATAATCATCTAATGGTAGTCTGTTTCTCCAGACTTTCCACATGAAAAGGAAATTTTGAATGGCAATCCTTGCACCCATATGTTTCTATAGGTATTAGCAGGATGCTGCCTCTTCCTCAAGTATTCCCAGGCTGTCTTGACTGTGAATTCACCTCTGGTTTCAAACATCCATATTGGTTCATCAAGTAATCCTACCACATTTAGTGGTTTAATGTTGTTTAGTATATGTACAGCAAGATCATTTGGTAAGATCTCCTTGATCTTCTCTTCATTCCAGTGGCCTTCTTCTACCACATCTTGTATGTTCTGTACAGTCTCATCACATATGAAATCAAGAGGGGTAACAAAGTATAAGGCTCCCAATCCTGTCCAGTTTTCAAACCAGAATAATGAAGATCGCATTTTAGGTTGCCAGAGTATTTGATGCTCCATGATACTTCTGCATTCAATCATTTTCCTCCAGATGTGCGATCCACTCTCCAAGGAACAATTATTTGATTGAGTTTTTTACAATACTTTTGGCTCATGAATGCACTCCATAAACTTGGTTTAGTTATGGAGTTCCACCATAGTTTGCAGAACAAAGCTGTAGACATGTCATGTAGGGATCTGAAACCTGCACCCCCTTCCTCACATGGCAAGCATAAAGTATTCCATGATGCCCAGTCCCTTCTTGGATTTCCAATAGAATTGCACCAGAAGAATTGTGCAATTACCTTGTGAAGCTTGTTAATCACATTCGCAGGAGGATTCACTGCAGAGAGGAGGTGAAGTGGCATGCTCTGTAAGACATATGTGATAAGCACTGCCCTGCCCCCTGTGGATAATAGTTTCCTTTCCAGTCTTGAAGCTTATTCATCACTTTTTGTATAAGACCTTGGTATTAGTCTATTTTCCTTCTCATGTCGAAAATTGGACATCCAAGGTAAGTAAAAAGGAAATCTTGCTGCCGATTCCTGTGATCCTTTGTACCTTGTTGATCATCTGTGTTGAGGTGGAGTGATGCATGTATACTGCAGATTTACTCTTGTTGATCAGTTGGCCAGAAGCTCCTTCATATGCATTTAGTACTTCCATTATTAACTGAAGTGATATGGCATCTGATGAAGAGAAAATGATGGTGTTATCTCCATATGCTAGGTGATTAATCTTGGGACTCCATTTAGGTAAGCCAAATCCACATAACGGAGAGTTAGAATGTAGAGCATTGAGTCCTCTGGACATCGCTTCTACTGCCATTATGAACAGGGCAGGTGACAAAGGGTCTCCTTGTTTAACTCCTCCTGTAGATTTAAAGAAGCCATGTGGTTCTCTATTAATCAGGACAGAGTACCAGTTGTTGGCCACTAGCCCATGTACCAAGCCAATGAAGCTTTCTTCAAATCCCATCTTCCTTAGTACCTTGGTCAGGAATAGCCATGACAGTTTATCATATGCTTTTGTCATGTCCAGTTTAATAACAACATTTGGGCCTGCTTTGGTTCTGAGTCAAATATCTGTTATAATCTCTTGAGTTAAGAGCACATTTTCCACTATGCTTCTGCCTTTAACAAAGCCAGCCTATTCATCTGAGATTAGCTTTGGTAGGATGATCACCAGTCTATCATGAACTACTCTGGAGAATATCTTGTTGATGAAGTTGTTGAGGCTGATTGGTCTCAAGTCTGAGAAAGTTTGTATTTCCTTCTTCTTGGGCAGCAACACTAGGTTTGTGTGTGTGACTCACTTGGGAAGAGTATGACCATTAAAGATTGCTTTTACTATATCAACTATATCATTCTCGACTATATTCCAACATGATTGGTAGAAACACCCAATGAAGCCATCTGGTCCCCTTGCACTTGCTGCATTCAAACTAAAGACTGCATATATAACTTCTTCCTTTGTTGGTTGATTCATTAGTAGATAGTTTTCTGCTTGTCTACCAGTGTAGGAATGTGTTTCAGTATTTCAAATGATGCAGGGGGTGTCTTCATGAAACTGTGCTGTGAAAAAATTGACTGCTTCATCTGCTATTTCAGCATTGTCTTCTAGCCATGTGCCCATGCTGTTCTGAATTCTTCTAAGTTGTAACCTCTTTCTTCTGCCATTCACTTGTGCATGAAAGAATTTTGTATTTCTATCACTATCTTTAAACCAAGTCATGCCTGATTTCTGCTTCCAGAATTCTTCTTCTAAAGTTAAGTACTTGATCAATTCAGCCTACACCTGTTGTAGTCTTATTCTGTTTTGAGCAGTAGGGTGGAGCTCAAATTGGGCTTCATGTACTTTAACAACTTCCTCTAGACTTACTATCTTTTGGAAGATGTCTCCATATGTTGTTCTGCTCCATGTTGATAATGCTTTTTTCAATTTCTTCAGCTTGTGATTTAATATTATGAAAGGTCCCCGGTGAAGTCTGCTTGCCTATGCTCTCTTACCACTGCTTTGAAGTTGTGGTGCTTTATCCAAAAGTTTAAAAATCTAAAGGCTTTCTTTGTAGATGTAGCATTTGTGTTGCAAGTCAGTAGCAGTGGGCAGTGGTCTGAGCCTATTTTTGGCGAGTGAGTGACTTCCAGTTGTGGCAGCCATTGTTGAAGTGCACAGTTGGCTAGCCATCTTTCTAGTATTTTGAATATGCAGTCTTCTTCTGCTCTTCCATTCCACCATGTGTATATGCTTCCTTTAAAGCTTAGTTCAGAAAGGTTGTAATTGTTGATGCAATGTTACTGGAAGTCCTCCAAATTTCTCTTCCTCATCCCATATGACATTAAAGTCACTTCCTACCAGCCAAGGCAGTGACATGTTTCTGGCAAGATTGTATAAGTTATCCCATAGTTCAATTCTTTCATTGGCAGTACATTTTGCATATACAAAGGTGACAAAGAAGGATGTTAGTGAATCCACCTCTGCTAGTTTCAAAGTTAACTGCTGCTCAAGATCACATATTATGTCTACTTCATGATCCTCATCCACAAATACCCATATTTTGTTTGACACATTGGCAAAGCACTGTGGTAGTCCAATCCTCATTCTATGTCTTTCCAATTTCCTAGCTTTTTGCTTAGGCTCCATGATTCCAATGAATTGAAAGTGGTAGTGTCTGTGCATATTGATAAGCTTTTCAAAGGCTTTCATTGTATTGACTGACCTTATATTCCAAATGATCCCATTCATGATTAGGATTGAGATTTGGATAAGATCCTCCTTGTTTGGACTCCTGCCCCTACACATTGAGTGTTTTTGCCTTGTTTTTTTCTGCCTGTTGATTTCACTACATCCAATAATTTTGGTGAAAGATCTGCTTGTCTTGCCACATTTATTAGGTTTTGAGTGGTGGATTTCTCATCAATGTCTTTCCTTGTTTCAGCAGTTTGCTCCCCCTTTTCAATTTCACTGTTGAAACCTATCACTCGTAATTTAAGGCCTGCTTGATTCAGTTCTGTGTTCATTGTGCTGTGGATCAGCTGGCTTTTGTTAATGTTACCCTCATGGGAGTAGTCAATTGTTCCAATCTCAATCTGTTTCTTATCTTTAGCAGTTGAAGTGGTATGTATCTTAGTGAACTTTATATTCTTGATCAATCCATCTGCTGCTTGCTTGCTACCTTCATACTCTCCAGCATTTTGGATATCCACTGCCATAGGCTTAAGAGGAGTCAGTGTGTTGGATAGCATTACTTCTAATGTGTGAGTGTCTTCCATTGTGTCCTGCTATTTTGATTTGCCATTTGCACTTTGTAGGTCATAATCCACTTATTCATTAGTTGACTCCTCATCACTGCATGTACCAGCTGGCACTTGTTCTTCCTCTGATCCTTCCTCTGCTTTTTCACTCCATTGTTTGCCTTCACTAAGTTGGATTCTTTGAGCCTCATCCACATCTTTTTCTGTTATCTTAAAGTTTCATGATTTGGGGGGGGGGGGGG
>MCJB01000336.1:0-24354 GCA_002018475.1 Nicotiana obtusifolia | reverse complement strand
AGGGTTTCCTGGCATGATTACTTATATGTGGCATTGTTTCCAAAGGTTATGTTAACCCATTGGCCTGTTGGTTCCTTGACTGCTGCAGTTGCTAGTATGTCTCTACGTCCATTCGTTTACATTTATTTCATTGAAGACTGTTGGAACTTGTTGCTGCCTGGTGGTGAAGTCATCTTTGCTACCATTGAAGCATGTGCATTCTGCTCTCCTTCTGATTTTCAATTGCAGTCTCCTGTTTGTGCTCATTGGTTTTGTTTTGTTCTATTTCCAGAACAGCAAACTTGTTATTTGTCTGCAATATCTGAGTGTCTGACATAGCTTCTATTACCTCCAGTCTCTCTTTGGGTTGATCTGCTACCTGTTTGTCTTTGCTCTGTGCTCGATTAACTTGTTTCCACTATAATCCAATGTTGCCAACTACTTTACCACTTGATAGGATCATTAGAGATGCTGCTTCTTTTCCTTTGTCTTTTGTTCTTGGTTTCTCAGTAGCATTTTCCTTTAACAATTCTGGGTGCAATTTCCAACATTCTAGCATGTCATTTCCCTGCAACCTACATTGTTTATAGTACTTGGGAATAAAATCATATTGGATTTTAATCCACTCTGTTCTCACTGCACCAGTGGTCTCATTTTCAATGTCCATTCTAACTTTCTTTGGTAGCTTCGCCAGAAGATCCACCAAAACTTTTACTCTAGCACAACTAGGTCTCGTCCTATTTATAGTTGCCATATCTAGGTGTAGTGGTTTTCCAAAAGCAGATGCAAGTGAGAATAAACATTCCTTCACAAAGAATGTTGGCAGCAAGCTGGGAAATGAGATCCAACCATCGATTTTGAGGTTTCTTCTCCTTCCTTGAACTTAGAATCATAGATTAATATTCTCATCTAGTATTCGTATCCGTCTCTTGCTTTTAAGTAATACACTGCTTTAGAGGTAAAATTGAGAAAATCTTGCCAAAATATCAACCGAATTAGTACATGCCTATCTCTTAGTAATCCAATATTATAGTTGCCCTTAATCTCGCACTATGTAGGAATTAATTGACGGAGTTCTTGAATGTCAGGCCAACCGAATGAAAACTTACCAATGACTACATATTGAAGGCCTTCAAGTTGATTCATTCGTTCAACCTCTGTTCCTGTAAATTTGACGAAAGGTTGTCCTTGTAAGAAGGTAGCTCTCTTGAAGGAAATGGGTTCGATTGCCACTTATGACCTAGGGTTTTCATTCGAGTTCAAGTTCAATGTTAATGTTTTGAGCAGTTGACTGTAGTCGAGGGGTTTTGGGTATGTGGAAGATGCAGCGGGAGGTTAGAAGGTGGATGAGGAGGGGTCGCCAGCCGGCATCGCCATCGCCGTTCGTGGGAGCTTTCTCTCTCTAGTCATATGTTTCTCTCTCTAATTGCCTCTCTCTAGTCGTATTTTTTTAGTATGTATTTATTATATTGGTATTTTTTTTTAAAAGGTCGGTCACAGTTGCATGAAATTTAGTTTAAAGTGTTCTCTAAAAAAGGAAAACTTTCGTATTAAAATTGTTTAAAAGGGGGCAAATAAATGGTAGTTACACATGTGAGCTTGCCTAACGGCGGCGTTAGGTGCAGTCAAAACCTATTATGGATTTAGGGCGTGACATCGGGTATGATTCGAATCAACTTCGGCTTCATTTTAGATTTTTTGGGATTACTGATGTTCAAGTCTGGTTCCTTATTCGCGATCACGTGAGAAGGTTCATGATCGCGAATGCCTATTTGGGCGACTGAGGGAAAGTTTTATGTGTTCGCAAGTGTTGGTCCGTGATCGCGGAGCTTTGGTCAGTGGTACTACGCAAACGCGAGGGTTGTACCACGTTCACGAAGAAGTAAGGAGGGGAGGTCTGGAAGCCACGCGTTGTTCATCATGATAACGTGAGGAGGTGCGCGATCGCGTAGCTTTGAGTTTCTGTGCATCGCGTTCACAGCTGGAGTTCCGCGTTCGCAAAGGTCATTTTTTAGGGCAGCATTCCTTTGTTCTTTGCGATCGCGAGGGACTTTCCGTGATCACGAAGAGGAACTTTTGGAAAACAGCTATTAATTTCAAAATCGAGGGTTTGAACCCATTTTTCATATTTTGTGCTAGAGCCTCATATTTTGGCGATGTTCGAAGGGATTGATTGGAGTAAGTGATCCTAACTCGGTTTTGGTTGTTATACATGAATCTATCATTGTTTTTACCATTTAATTTGTGATTTTGTGTTGGAAAAAGTGGAGAAAATGTGTGCAACTTCATAGACTATAATTTGAGGATTTGAAGGTCGAGTTGAGATCGGAATTGAGTAATTTTATTATTGTTGGACTCGTTGTTGAATGGTTGTTCGGTTTTTGTAAATTTTGTCGAATTTCAAGACATGGGCCTGGGGTTGACTTTTTGACTTTGGTTAAAGATCTTAGCTTTATCATTTGGAATCAATTCCTATAGCTTATATTGATAGTATTACGTAATTTTTGGCTAGATTCGAGCCTTCCGGAGGTCGATATGCGTGGGAAGGGCTTGCTAGCGGAGTGATTTGATTCGTTTGAGACAAATATCTTATGTAAAATCGATTGAGGCACTAGTTGCCTGAATTGTTTTGATAGCTATATGCTATTGGGTGCGCACGTGCGTGGGGATGAACCCATGTGCGAGCACCGAGTTTATTTATTCATGTTCGTGGTTGTGCTCGGGCTCTTATAAGCCTGGAATTTGACTTAAACCTTAAGCTATGATGCTTTGCACATTTGGGACATTGTTGTGAACTATTTGAGCCATGTTTGAGGCTACGTAAGGGCTTAATCCCTAAATGAACCGATAAAAGATATTCTTTGGAGAAATTGCTGGTTTGAGTTATGATAGTACAATTGCACATGCCTACACTTTAGCATGTCGTTTATACCAGTCTAGGAGCATGAGATTTGTTATTCACTCATTTCATACATGTTTACTTGTTTATTTGCTCCTGTATGATATGAATGGACTGGGTGCCTGTGACCACGCCGGGCGAATTGTGTTTATTGGCACGTGAGTTATCTGTGCGGATCCAGATATTGATGTTATTAGCACGTGAGTTTTCTGTGCTGGTTTTATTACTAGCACGTGAGTTGTCCGTGCAGCATGTGGATACGGATCCATCCCCGTAGGGTCTACTTGATCATTTATCTGATTTAACTGCATATCACCTCTATATGCCAAGATATTATCTGAGCAGAGTATTTGAGAAATCGTACACATACACACACAAATGTTTTCTTACTAAACTTGATGATTTGATTTCAATATTATTCTGTACCAGTTTAAAGGATGAAACTACCCAGCTGATAGCTAGTATCATCAATAATTTGTGCTTCTCTTACCTTGCTGTGTTTATTTACGATATTTATTGCGTACATTGGGCCAGTTGTACTCATACGACACTCTGCGCTTAATTTTGCAAATCCAGGTGTGGGGACCAATTATCAGCAGTAGGTTGTGTCACGATCCAAAATACATCTAGTCGTAATGACACCTAATCCAACCCCCTAGGTAAGCCAATTAACAACGAACCAAATTAATGAGATTTTTCAAGGAAGAAATGATAATAAAACTTCTTTTATACAAGAATTGCCAAGGACTGGTAGTACAAATTATGAGCTTCTAAGATTTAAAATTTACAAAGCCGGTATGAAAAAAAGTACATCATCTGTATGAAATTTACATGAACAGATTTAATCTAAAGCTACCAAGATCAAGAGGCAGCTATGACCGGAACGCAGATACATCTTCAAATCCATCTCCCGCCGTGCACAGCAACATCAGCATCCAACATCTGCACGCAAGGTGCAGAAGTGTAGCATGAGTACAACTGAACCCATGTACTTAATAAGTAACAAACCTAACCTTAGGTTGAAAGTAGTGACGACATGGAACAAAGGTCGGGGTCCAACACCAATAGCCAACAACAGTTCATAACAACATAATAAAAGTGATAAAAGAAGTAACTCAGAGACATAATGCTCAGCTCGTTCACAGTTTTGAAAAATAGGCATGCTTTTCAAGTATGTCAGTGAAAACCCAAATCTTTTACCAAAATCACCAAAAATATGAGTACATTTGTAAAATTGTGATTTTTTCCAAAACTTTCAACAGGTAAACATTTCATTTTCAAATGGCATGAGGAAAGTACATCTCTATGCCTACATGTCAATGTGTATGTGAAGTCATGAATGATGCAATATCGTTCAGCGTGAGGAAAAATGCATCTCTATGCCTGTGTTTCAAGTGTGCATGTCGAATGCAATGCAACTCAGTGATAAACCATATGCATACTCTCAGAGTATCAATTCACTCAGTCCTCCCAGTCACTCAGTCCTCATAGTCACTCAATCCTCTCAATCACTCGGCACTTGCACTCGCACTCGCACTCGACACTCGCACTCAATAGGTACCTGCGCTCACTGGGGGGTGTATAGACTCCGGAGAGGCTCCTTCAGCCCAAGCGCTATAACAAGCCGATCCCATCATAAATCAATAAAACATGCTGCGACATGTAGCCCGATCACATCATAAATCAATAATACCTACTGCTGCATGCAGCCCGATCCCATCAATATCCTCACCATCAGGCCCTCAATCTCATTCAGTTATCAATCTCTCTAGTCTCTCGGGCTCACAATGTCATGAAAATTAGTCCAAAATAATGATGTGATGTATTAATAAATGGTAATAGAGACTAAGATATGATATGCAAATAAATGCGTATGACTGAGTATATAATTGCAATGTAAGCAAATAACTCAATAGTATAAATGACCTCAGTGGGTCCCAACAGGATAAGCATTAGCCTAGACATGTTTGATAACATGGATCACAGCTCAATTACTCTAGCACGTAGAGATTTCATGGATACAAATAAAATTAGGTAACTACACAACACCATAGAAATAACAAAGTCACAATTCACACGGTGCACGCCCACACGCCCGTCACCTAGCATGTGCACCACCTCAACATCAAACACATATCACATATATTCAGGGGTTCATACCCTCAACAACAAGTTTAGAAGTGTTACTTACCTCGAAAATGCCATCTTGTGTGTACCGACCTCCGAACGGCTCGAAACTAGCCAAAATCAACTCAAATACATCAAATAATGACAAAGAAAACAAACCCAATCGACAAAGGTCGAATCTTTAATCAAAAGCCTAAAATCAACCCAAAAGTCCAACCGGGGCTTACGCCATGGATCTCGACGAAGCTTATAAAATCCGACAACCCATTCAATTACGAATCCAACCATACTAGTTCACCCAAATCCGACTCTGAATCTATATTCAAAACTCAAAAACTTAACTTTATGAAACTTTAGGCTAAAACCACCTATTTCTCTTTAAAATTCATAATCCAATTAACAAAAACAAAGATAGAATCATGAAATGTAATTAAAAACCATGTAGAGAACACTTACCCCAATCCATATGTCGAGAATTTCTTCAAAAATCACCTTAATCTGAGCCACAAATCTCAAAATATCATAAAAGGGCCAAAACCTCGAAATATATAGAATCTGCCCAGCAATCTCGCATTTGCGAACAAAAGGGCAGCTTCTGCAGTGTAGCTTTTGCGACAAATCTTCGCTCCTGTGGAAAACACTAGAAATCCACCCTCCGCACCTGTGCAAAAGGACCCACTTCCGCGCAAGCGCAGGTGTGCCACAAGCTACGCTCCTGTGCACATCCTAACTTCTACGATCACTCCTACCGCTTCTGCGCTATGGCAGATGCGGTCCACTTCCCCGCTTCTGCGGGATGCCCTAATCCAGCTTACTTCGCTTCTACGTTCACTTAGCTGCATTTGTCACTTCGCACTTGTGCCAATATTCCGCAGGTGCGGTCACACCAGGTTCAGCAAGGGCCAACCATCCCACATGAATGAAAGATGATCCAAAACACGTCCATAACTCACCCGGGCCCATCGGGACCCCGTCCGAATATACTAACAAGTCTAATAACATAATATGTACCTAGTCGAGGACTTAAATAACACACAACAACAGTGAAACAACGAATCGCACCTCAAATCGAACTTAAATGAACTTGAAATTTTAACTTCCAAAACTAGCGCCGAAACACATCAAATCAACCCGGAATGAATTCAAATTTTGCACACAAGTCCCAAATGACATAACGAAGCTATTCCAATTCCCGGAACCACAATCCGAATCCGATATCCTCAAATTCAACTTCTAGTTAAACTTATGAACTTTTCAAACTTTCAAATTTTTAACTACGCCAATTAGTGCCGAATCCTTCTAGAAATATCTAATTGCAAACCCGGGCATACGCCCGAGTCCAAAATCACCATCTGAACCTAATGGAGCCCTCAAAACTTCATACCGAGATCAAATTCACAAAAGTCAAACTTAGTCAACTCTTCCAACTTAAGGCTTAAATCATGAAATTCATTCTTCTAAATCGATTCCGAATAACCTGAAAATCAAAACCGATGATTCACATAAGTCATTATACATCATACGGTGATACTCATGCCCTCAAACTACCGAGCGAAGTGCAAATGCTCAAAACGACCGGTCAGATCATTATAGGTTGCTTGTTGGACTATCTGCTAGAAGCGAGGTAGAGTTGCATCCTTGGTCGCAGTTTGACCCTTCTTTTTCCTTTCATATTGTGGTTATAATTCAGACAGTGTATATATTGTTCAGTTATAGACTTGTATTCCATTGTAGAAGCTCATGACTCCGTATTTACCAGTTTTGAGGGAAATTACTTTGTATTAGCAGTTGTATTGTAATAAGACCGCAGACTTTATGCTATTTCTATGAATTTTGTTATTCTGTTGCCCTTGTTATCATGTTTCGATTTGCCAAGCCAGTGTATTAGGCGCCATCACGACAGGTTGAGATTTTGTGTCGGGACATATATATATTCGAAGAAAAATATATGTTGGATTTAAGTCAAGAAGAAGTTAGTGTAAAATTAAAAGAAACAAGTTTAAAAGACATAAAAATTTACCAGATCATCGTAGTTGATGTATGAATCAGTCATAACCACTTCAAATAATGGATTATTCTCTTTTTCATTATCATCCGTAGTAGAGTAAGATAGGGCTCGTTTGGCAGAGGAAGAGGCATCCATAATTAGGGTTTGTGTAGGTGAGTATGTTTTAGGTCTTTAGGGTTTGAGTATAAGAAACTATATATATGGGGCCAACCCAATCCAAACAAATATTTCAAACACCCTCCTCTAAAATTTTGAATGCTAATTTTCCCTCTTAAGTTTTTTCATCGTTCAATTTTGACAGCTTTGAATATCATTATTTGAATGCTAGTTCCATCATTTTTAATACTAAATTTGAATCCTAAGTAACAATTTAATTATGAAATATTAATGAATTAAGTTATGTATTTTGCATATTTAGTCCCCTTGTAATAGTCAATAGTTAATGACTAAGGTTGTAGTCATATGGCCTATGTTAATTACATCGCTGTGATTCATAGTTATATTGACTGTTTATGTAATAGCCAATATATAGTTTCATTCATTAAGGTCATACGTATTAGCCACTAATTATTCATAGCAACTATATAAGTTTATTGACTAAGATTGGAGTCATATGGCCAATGTTAATTACATCATTGTGATTCATAGTTATATTGACTGTTTATATAATAGCCAATATATAATTTCATTCATTAAGGCCATACGTATCGGCCATTAGTTAGTCATAGGACCATATAAGTTCATTGACTAAGGTTGGAGTCATATGGCCTATGCTAATTACATCGTTGTGATGCATAGTTACATTAACTGTTTATAGAATAGCCAATATGTAATTTCATTCATTAAGGTCATACGTATCGACCACTAGTTATTCACAGCAACCATGTAAGTTCATTGATTAAGGTTGTAGTCATAAAGCATATGCCAAATACATCGTTGTAATTGATAGTTATATTGACTGTTTATATAATAGCCAATATATAATTTCAATCATTAAGGTCATACGTATCGGCCACTAGTTATTCATAGCAACCATATAAGTTCATTGACTAAGGTTGGAGTCATTTGGCCTATGTTAATTACACCGTTATGATTAATAGTTATATTGACTATTTATATAATAACCAATATATAATTTCATTCATTAAGGTCATACGTATCGGCCGCTAGTTATTTATAGCAACCATATAAGTTCATTGACTAAGGTTGGAGTCATATGGCATATGCTAATTACATCATTGTGATTTATAGGTACATTGACCGTTTATATAATAGCCAATATATAATTACAGTCATTAAGCTCATACGTATGGGCCACTGGTTATTCATAGCAACCATACAAGTCCATTGACTAAGTTATAGTCATATGGCCTATGTTAATTACATCGTTGTGATTCATAGTTATATTGACCGTTTATATAATAGCCAATATATAATTTCATTCATTAAGTTCATATGTATCGGCCACTAGTTATTCATAGCAACCATATAAGTCCATTGACTATGGTCGGAGTCATATGGACTATGTTAAATACATCGTTATGATTCATAGTTATATTGACCATTTATATAATATTCAATATATAATTCTATATATTTTATTGTTTTAATCTTAATTATAATAAAAGGGAAAACATGATTAAATTTTCTGACTAAAGTGTATTCTAGCTTGTTTTATTAAGAGGGAAAACAAGATTAAATTTTGGATTAAAATGTCAAATAAATTTTTTGAAGGGAAAATTAAAAATACGATTGGAGGGAAATTAAAAGCTTTTGACTCTTTTTATATATCTCCTAAACATAAGTTAAACAACATTTCCAACTCTACAAACAAATAGATATACTAAACATGAATGCTAACAGATGGATCGAAGATGATTTCTATCCATGGTTTAGGATGGACATGCCCAGATCGTACATTAAGCGTGATGATTTGGTAACTTTATATTTTCTTAGTTTTCATGATATGATTTCTTACCCTATCTGATATGATAATTATTGATTATCCCAACTAGCAATGAACCCTAAACCCTATCTTTATATTATATTTGTGCAGTTCCAAAGAGCATCTATGACTATCTTCCTCCAATTTTGGTTAAAAAAAATTCTTCTATATAATGGGAAGGAGTGGACTGTAACTCTCACAGGTGGTGTTCGGAGAAGACTCGTTAAGGGGTGAAAATAATTTGTTGTCGATAATAATCTAAAGAAAGGGAGTGTTCTTCTCTTTCAACTTGTTGAGGCTACATCAGGGGCTGTGATCTTCTTTGTTGAAGTGCAAGGAACATCTAATTCTTAGCTCGTCTGATGTGCTTTTAATGATATGTAGTGACGGTGTTCTGCCATTTTCATTCAAATGCATCAAAGTAGTATTGTAAGGACATGTGGATTAATATGATTTTTCTTATAATATTGTCTATGTTTTTTCCTTGGATTATTGTTATATTTATTTATTTTAAGAAGACTACTCTATTAAAAAAAATCCTACTTAAATTGGAAATTATTTTATATATTTAGTGTAAAAAATGACTAAACTAAAACTACACAGTTTTCTAATAGTTTTAGGCCAAGTCCCCATTTTCTTTTCTATTCTTTTGGATATAGTACAACCCAGAACAAGGCTGGGAAGCTTATCTTTAAAAAAATACTGAAAATAGAAATTAATTTTCTCATAGAGAAATGGAAAAATCAACACGAATAACTAAAAGTTGTATTTACCAATACAAAATTTTGGAGACTGAATTATTAAACCTAAATGAACCTAAACCAAACCCAAACCTAAAAAAAGGGTCAAATAAGTATCCTTTACATGGCCTACTCAAGTCTGATTTATGAAATCTAAGGTTAAGACTATAAAATCTATGAAGAGCACTGCTACTATATGGCAGACGATATAAAAAAAAAGTATCCAAAATCTGTATAGGCGGATGGATTCTCTTAATTTGTATGGTTGGATAAAGACATGATTAGATAATTAATTATAGTCATGGATGAGAGTAATGGTTGCATAGAGGAGTGGAATTGACTACTGGGAAGTATAATGGTTGCATGAAGAAGTGGAAGGGGCTACTGGAAAGTGTAATGGATGCATGGAGGAGTGGACTAGGAAGTGTAATGTCCACATGGAGGAGTGAAAGTGACTACTTGGAAGTGTAATAGTTGCAAAGGGTCTCCACAAAAAGACTTTAAGTCCTATTGGGAAGTGAAACAGCTATTATAACTCTCCCTATATACTTCTCGTATGCTAACCCTACATAAAACAAACAAACTGAAACTACAACTATATCTAAGCATAACAATGGATAGGACTCTGATCAAGTAAGTTGTTGAACAGCCACTCCATGGTTCACCCGTTAGTCATAATATTTTGTACTAAGATCTTAAATGTGACAAGCTGAAGCGTGAGGTTAATGAATTGCTTGAGAGGCTAGTTCGTGACTCAAGCATTGATTACCTAAAAAGTGTCATGTTGGAGGAGCATCCGCTAACTTCAATTTATGCCAGGCTTGATGATATGCCCACACCAACCGTCCAAAATGGAGCCAAGAGCAATTCTATTATTGTTATCACTAGTGATATCGAATCTGCCTCCAAGACCACCATGTTTTTCTCTGTGACCCAGAATATTGAGTAGTCCATGCATTATGAAGTTTTCTCTCAAGTTATCTTTTGGTTATGGTGATATTTTTCTAATAGTCTATGAAGTTGTCTATCCCTTATGGTGATATTTTTATTGATCTTATTATATTTTGGTGTTGTTATGAAATCTCATATTAATTAAACCATATTATTATGCCTTGACCCTTTTTTTTACTTAAAGGATCATTTAATGCCGTTTAACAAAACAGTCCAATTGTCTTGAAAAGTGCAATTGTTTGTTTGATGCCTAAAGGTGGTCAATGTTTTGTCTAATTAAGAAAGCACATTGAAATTTTGACACCAACCTTGAACAATAGGAAAATGTATTGTCTTTCTTAGAAATATGTAAAAAACTTGAAGATTGTTGAGAAAAGAAGAAGTACTTATGAAGCAAACTTCTCAAGTTCTTGCCAAGAGAAGGAAATTTTGAGAGATGAATCAAACAGTGTCCAAAATCTGACATTACTACGTTTGTCCAGAATGAAACAAATGTGAAAAATTCATCTAATATTCCAGAAAATGTCCAAAATCTAATGAATATCAGGGATGAATGTAGTAAGGTTTAAAACAGGTGCAAAAAGAATCTAACGCTTATAACTACTTAACATCTAGTCAGTAGATGATAACACTTTGACACTTAGAACTAAACTTTTCAATTAAGATTCAATAATATAGACAAAATATTCAGCTCATAATGGATAAATAATTTTATTAATAATCAAACTGAACAATTTTCTGATATCTTCATCCCTACAACATTCCAGCTAACAACATAGATGAAATATTACTTGCTCCATTGTCACCTTCAACCCCTACACCACTGTCATCTACAAACGAACTTGAAGATGGTTCTTCACTGTCAGCATTTGCTTCTTGGAATAAACTATAGGACTTCTTATTCGAGTAGGAATATTTTGATTTTTGGGCAGGAGTCGTCAGATCTTGCCCAGGCAATGGAGCGATCGACACTCGCTCCCAAGTTTTAAGAAGAGGTAAGCGCAAGGACAAGTTGATTCAGGGACATGCAAATTGATTTGTCCCCGATAACTCTTAGGGCATTGACACCCTGTCGATCGACTAGCCTTTTAGTCGGCTTTCTCGCTCTTAAGGACTTTTTGTCCGTAATCCAAAGAAATGAAAGTGACCAATCTTTCTGTGGATGAATGTTGCTATGACTTCATCATAAGATTTGAAAGACTGGAAGATGCTTCCTTTGAAACCTATAACAATAGGAGCACACTCACACCAAGAGTTGTATAATTCGGACCTCTTACCACAAAATACCACATACACCTTCGATGTCGGTATATATTCTCATCTTGACAACTTATTCTGAACTCATTGAACGCTTCTATGGCTTCATCATACGATTTGAAAGCCTGGAAGATGCTACCCTTGACACCAGTAACCATAAGAGAACACTAACGCCAAGAGTTGTATAATCCAGGCCTCTTACCACTAAATACAATATAGACATTCGAATCATTATTCCTCTTCCCGTCCCCCATTCCTTAGTCTAACCCTTAACACTAAAAGAAAGATAAGAGATGAAGGAGAAAATAAAGATAGAAAAGAAAATGGGAGCTGGAAAAGCTTCTTAGGTGAAGCACTATATATTTAACAGTTTAGAGTTAGAAAGTGACCAATGCAAGATGAGCATAGTAGTTTAAATGTATACATATTTCCTTAGGTATACTATGTATATATTTCAATGTATTTCGTTTGGTATAGTATGTGTATATGTGCATTGAGTGCTTTATGGAAAAGGATGTAGCCATGCATATGTATATGTGAAAGAGGCCTTGGGAAGGTAATACAATATGAGAGGGCGTTATTTGAAAAAATTGAATTGAAATAAAAATCTGCTAAAGAGTAGAGATGGAAAACATAAATGCCCAATTATCCATTATGCCCTCAAAAGCCATGCGAAGTTACTACAATGCCCTCATTCTGGACATTTGGGCCATTATTAGTGTGACCAAATACATTTTTCGGTAAATTATTACACTCTATTCACTGTCTTTTTTTTCTTTCCTTTTTTTAGTTGCTGCCTAGCTAAGTATTGTAATAAATTTTGCTAATAGTAACGTGGAGTAGTACCTTATTACTTTTACTCTCTCCTTTTTGCACTTTCAGCTTTTAAAGAGTTGGACCGTTTAACTTCTCGACAAGAAAAAAATACAGGTCCTTTGCGTTGATTATTTCAAAAATACAAGTAGTAGTAAGACTTTTGAGATCGATAGCTGAACGGGAAACACATTTAAATCGTTTGGTATGATGGATCAAAAATAATTTTGGAATCCCTTCATCATTTGTTTGATTACTAATCCTGGGATAAATTATCTCAGGATTAGAAATAGTGCTGGGAAAACTCATACTTGCTAAAGGGCAGAACAGTAATCACAGGATAAATTAGCAAAATTGATAATCCTAGGATTAATAAATCATACCAAACAGTCAGTAAGAAATAATACCAAAATAACTAATTCCAGCATAACTAATCCCAATATAAATAATTCCAGTATAAATTGCATGAGACTCCCTATTTGGTCGCCCCTTTTTAACTTGTACCCTTTTTGTTTTTCTGTTTGCATCTATACCTGTTTTTTTGTTAAAAGCATTTTAAAAAGATGATTTTGCCCTTCTATACTAAAAGACTACTTTTTCTCCAAGTATACGACATACTGTCTCTTTCTCTCTCTCCTTCTTCGTGGTTTTTGATGATTCTCTGAAATCAAACGGTTTTCGCCATTGCATTTTGCTTGATTAGCAATTGTTTCTTCTCCAATAAAATTAAGTATAATCATAGGCACGATTTTAATGGTTGCTTTGTATATTGCATTAACTGTGTATGGGGTTTTAATTTAGGATTAGTTTTATGATCTAATTTCTGGGTGTTTTGTTGATAGTAATCTTAATTGAATCGTTTTCTTTTTTTGTTTGTGCTAAAATAGTTTCATAGGTTTTACTTTGATCAGTGTATTAGTTTTATAGGTTTTACTTTTATGTTTAGTGTTTTTAGGTTTTTTGAAACTGTGTTTGTGTTTTTGATGAAAATTCTATATATTCTTCAGTGATTGTTGGAGAAGTTGAATTTTTTATAAATTTTGAGACTCAAATAGATGATGCTATTAAACTCTGAAGTTTATAATACTTCAAAGATAACTTAATTCTAGGAGCTGAAGTTTTGATTTGTGTTTTGTAAAAGTAAAGTATGTTTTGTCTGCAGTTTTTATTTTGTTTTTGATGAACTTCAGCAATATTGGAGTTGAAGTTGTGTTCTGTATTTCTCTGAAGTTAGAGGGCTTTAAAGTATAACTTAAGCTAAATTGTGCTGAAGTTTTTAATGATTATTTTGATAATGTTCTGAAGTTATTTTTCCCACCTGTAATTTGTTTGAACAGATGGCATCTAGGAAATCCAAAGATCCTAAGCACGTCGAATACGTAAAGCTGCTTCAGTCGCTGTTGCTGTACCTACAAAACCATATGAGAGATATTATGAGTTTCGAGATTAGTTTAACTATCCTTTTTACAGGAAGGGGAACCACGATTTGAAGGGTTTAATTGCATCTTTCTTGACTCCTGCACAACAGGAGAAGTTGAATAATGGTACATTTCGGTAAATTATAGCTATGGAGAATTTCCATTGCAGCATGAAGTTGGTTCATTGTTTGATTCTTTCTCGCGTATTCACCAATGATCGAAATTCCATTAGTTTCAAGATTTTTGGTCGTGATGTATCGTTCATCCTTGAAGACTTTCACATTATGTGCGATTTGAGGATCACAACACAAAATGTTGAAACACCAATTAAAGGAGAGAGTAAGATTCAGAAGCGCTATTTTGGAAAGTCAAAGGGTGTGACCTTGAAGGACATTCAAGAGTATATGATACAGAATCAAATTAAAAAGGATGATGTGAATTTTAAACACGTATGCGAGAGTGATAAAGATATTGTGAAGCTTATGAAAATTCTTTTTGTGGAGTCTATTTCTGTTCGGAAGAAAGCATGAATCAACTGTGTTGGAGGAGTATGCAGCTATTGTTGAAGACGATGAGGCTTGTCTTAATTATCCTTGGGGTAATGCTTCTTATGAGAAGCTTATTACCTCAAGGAAACATGCTTTGGACAACAAGGACAAAACCAATGCAACTGAGTATACTTTAGGTGGATTTCCGTATCCATTATGAGTTTGGTTCTATGAGCGCTTCCCAGATATTCTGGACAAATATTTAAAAGATGACGACTAACTTGATGTCCCTCAGGTTCCTAGGATGTTACGTTATCCATCTTTGGGAGAGCCTAAATTTAAGGAACTCATGCGGATTGCTTCAGTAATCATGGTGTAAGTTAATCTTCTTTATTTTTCCTTTTTTTTTGTAGTTTTGTTAATATGTTGACGTATCCATTTTATTTTATTTTTTCTAATATAATTTTTTGTATTAAATAGAAATATCGAACATTTAGGGTATTGAAGATAATTCCTACCGAAGAGGAATTGAATTCAATGCCTTTAATTGGACAATTACCATGCAGTTGCAGTCGTTCGAAGGTACTGAATCCAGTTCCTTCAACTGGAGAATCACCACGTAGTCGGAGTCGATCAAAAGAAACCAATTGAACTCCTGTAATTGGAGAATCACCTTGTACCAAAAGTCGTCCTAAATATTCTACAACGGCGTTTGATGATGAATTAGTTAACATAATATGTCGTGTAAGTTTTTTTTTTGGTGTTTAATCTGAAGTTTTTCATACTATTTTTTGCTTATTTATAAGATGTTTTATGTGATGTTTTTGTTCTGTATTTTGCTGAACTTTAGCATTATTTTTTAAGCTGAAGTTTTTGTTCTATATTTGCTGAATTTCAGTATTCTTAGAGTTGAAGTTTTATTCTGTATTTGCTGAACTTCAGCATTCTTAGAGCTGAAGTTTTGTTCTGTGTTTCTATTTTCTGAAATTGTTGTGTTGTTTCTATTTCTATAATAGAGGGTGAAAAAGGGAGGTTAAAAAACATGCAACAGAAGAAAAGCGCATGACTGCGAAAGAAATTGTTCAAGAGTTTCGACGGGATGAGCGATCTTTTATTGTGGACGAGGTTGTGAAAAAGTCAAGGTAGGCTTATTTACAGAGAAGTCTTTTATCCTACTAATGTTATTCTTTTATTCAGAATAATCATTGTTAGTAATTATTTATAGGAATATTTTGATAAGAAGTTTGAAAAGTTATTTGAGATTGTCGACAAGTCAAAAGGAAGAGATGATAGAGATGCCGATTTTGAATTCATGAACTATCAACAATATGATAGGATCAACGACTCCTTCAAACCTCAATCTGATATTAATGCTGGTCATGATGGACTGCATAAAGTCACAGATGAAAATGTAAGAGGTGAACAAGTAGCTGTTGAAGGCCAAGTTCAAGTATTCGAGCAAGTTCAATATGTTGAATGGCAAGTTGAAGTGGAATATTCTAGTGTTGATAGACTGAGCAAAATTGCTGGATATGATGAATAGTTACCAACCGAGAATGTAGGAAGAAAGAAAGGTGCAAATGATGAAGTTGTCTGTATCGAAAGACATGTACCGAGTTGTGATTTGGGTACTCCAATTGCAAAAGGCAATGTGTTTGCGGATGCAGATAATGAACCTATTGGTACTGAAGAACATGCACCGAGTGATGTGGGTACTCCGATTGGGAAAGGCAAAGCATTTGCGGAAGCATTAGCTATTTGCTAAGAAATTTTAGGTGCAGAGACACAGGAAGTTATCACTACAGGTATAAATATTTTCTATATATATATTGTAACGACCCGACCGGTCAGTTTGAGGCCTTGAGTAGTTTCACTTCATGATTTATGACTTGTACGCGTAGTCGGAATCTAATTTCGGAAGCTTTAAGATGGAATAATTGACTAAGAAACAAAATCGCACGATGAGGAATCAAGAAAGGAAGTGCTCCTAACAGCTTGTAGCCTCTCGAAGATAATTACAGACGTCTCCGTACCGATCCGCAAGACTCTACTAGACTTGCTCATGACTCGTGAGACCTAAGTGAACCTAACGCTCTGATACCAAACTTTCACGACCCAAAATCCACTATAGGTCGTGATGGCGCCTAACGTCGCCGTCAGGCAAGCCGACAGTGATTTACCAATTTGATTACTCATTTTATTACTTTGAAATCATAATTTCAACAATTAAATAGCATAAAATAGAATTTACAGGGTAAATGATAATATTCACACGAACCACAATAATGAGCAACCCGAAGGAACTCCCAAAATCCGGTGTCGCAAGTGCATGAGCATTTTTTAAGGAGTACAATAGTAATACAACATCTGTCCAGAATGTAAATAAGATAGGATAAAATAAATAGTATGATGGAAACTTGGTGGACTGCGATGTGTAGCATGGGTTACAGCTCACACAAAGTCTCCTCAACAGATGCGCCTGCGCGCCAAGATGATCACCAAATGAACCTGTCAGATCCTGCACATTTAGTGTAGAAGTGCAGAATGAGTACGTAAATCAACGCATACCCAGTAAGTATCTAGCCTAACCCTCGAGAAGTAGTGATGAGGGGTCAACATCGACACTTACTCGAGGTTCAATAAAATAATATAATAATTCATAACAGATATGAAGTGCACAATGATAGTGGGGTAAATCTGTAAATTTCATAATTTTCAAATATTTCTTTTAAAGTATAATTTTTTCGATCTTGTATTCTACCTTAATAGCTAAGAAAAATGCCAAGTGCCACTATCAAATAAATAAGGAATAGCATGAAAATGTCAGGCATCAGTGGAAGGTTTATCTCGTGAATATTCGGGCTACTAGTAATATAACGCACGATTCTGTCGAGGTCGTTCGGCCCAATCCAGAATAATGTGTACACTACCGAGGGTCGAGCGGCACGAACCATAGATGCATCTATTATACTGCTGAGGCATTCAGCTCGCTCCACAAGAAAGGAAGGAAGTTACCGAATTACGAGACACGTGTTTACAATACAGTACATGAGCACAAAATGAATATAATCTTTACCGTTTCACAAATAACTCGCCCACTGCTCAAAGTTTTAAGGATCGACCCAGTATACATATTTTTATTTCTAAATCAAATTCAGTTATTAGTTTAATTAATTGAGCCAGCAAAACGAGTTCAAATAATTCAATTATTACATGATAAAGTCCTAAGTCTACCCGGGCATAAACATGCTTTAGCTACATACAGACTCTCATCACCTCATGTGTACGTAGCACGCACAACTAGTTGCACATAACAATAAATAACACCTAGGGGGTAGTTTCCCCCTCACAAGGTTAGACATGAGACTTACCTCGCTCTGAAGCTCCATAACCGGCTCCCATACCTCTCTTAACTCTTCAATCCAAAGACAAACGATTCGAAACTAGCCAAACAATGTGCAACTCAGTCAAAATATATTCCAATGCTTAAAATCAATTTATAACAATTCCCAACTCCACTCGAAAAGTCAATAAAGTTAACCCTCGAGCTCATGTGCCTGGATATCGAAAATTTTCAAAGATAATCAATACCCATAATGCCACGAATTCAAATACGTAATTTATTCCTAATTTCATGTCCAATTTCGTGGTCAAAATTCAAAAAATACCAAAATCTAGGTTTTCTACCAAAATATCACAACCTTTACTAATTTTTATGTTTAAATCCTTATAGAACCCATGTATTTAACTTACAATAGGTGGGAATAACTTACCTTTCCATAGATGATGAAAGTCTCCCCTTGAAGCTCTCTAAAAAATCATCCAAACCAAGAGAGAAATGAGTGAAATGAGCAAAATCCCGATTTTAAAAAATCTGCCCAGGGCCGTCCTTCTTCGCAATCACAAAGGAAAAAAGTCACTACCTCTAAATTTACTCTACGCGTTCCCGATCTCCATGTCGCGTTCGCAAAGCCTACGGTCCCCCGCCCTTCGCGTTCGCATAGGAAGCATCGCGTTCGCGAAGGCTGAATGGCTCCAGGCCCAGCTCTCAATCCTTCTCTGCGTTCGCGACCTCCCTGTCGGGTTAGCATAGGTTCCTTAAGCTCTCCTCCGTGTTCGCGACCTCTGTGTCGCGTTCGCGATGACCAATTTTCACCTGCCCCAAAAATCCTTCTTTGCGAACACGATAACCACCATGCGTTTTCAATGAACGACACCAGAACCAGCATCAGTAGCAGCAAAACATGGGGATATGACTCGAAACCATCCCGAAACACCCCCGAGGCTCCTGAGACCCCGTCCAATCACACTAACAAGTCCCAAAACATGATACGAACCTGCTCGAGGCCTCAAATCACACAAACAACATCAAAAATACGAATCGACGATTGAAACTTTTCTTTCAAAATTCAAACTTTCAAACTTCAATGAACGTGTCCGAATGACAATGTTTGCTCTTTAATATACCCTACATAACTCCGATCACAATGATCTCAAGTCCAATAATCTCGTCTCACCCAGTATAAGCTGCTCGGACAATAAGCCACCTCAAACACCATCTAAGATCTTATGTGTCACCATCAAAGCACTAACAAGCTACCACTTAAATATAACTCATAAGGAAGAACGAACTCCGACAGGGAGTTACCCAGCCCGCGTAACGAATAAAGGCCGAATAGATGCTATGAACCTACCTCAGGGATGAAAAACAAGACACACAAAATAAATGTAAGGGACTATGCTCAACATCTCGTTGTTGCGGCGTGCAACCCAATTCAGCATGACACTATTGCAGCATGCAACCTGATCCATACAACATGCCCGTGGCGGCGTGCCACCCAATCCAAACAATGTACCTATGGCGGTGTGCCACCCGATCCGCACATAACAATAAAGAAGAAAACACACATCAAGCCGTAACGCTTACACCTACGAAATACCCGAATACCAACCACAAACACACCAAGTGCGAAAATAAGACCCTGGGGAGACGGATAGTGCCATATGCTACAAAACCCAAGCACGACTAAAGTACAATAAATTACCTGCATCTCGTGAGCCAAATGATCTGCATCTCGAGAGCCATCCTGCTCATATAATACCACAAACTGGACGGGAACACAATATATGTGTGAATAATCAAGCCGTCTCACAACCCACATGGCACAATAGAGTATTGCATGGAATAGCTGACGACGGGAATAACATCCAATGCCCGAAGACTCATCCATAAGCGATGCTATGACGAATGAACACATCCAATCTAATGTAAATCTACTACCGGTCCTCAAGCCGATTCCGCTTATCCCATACTGGGATAATAACCTTCCAAGGATCCACAATGGCCCTATTCATGACACACACGAGCAGCTGTCCAATCGGGAACAAACTCCCATAGTTCACAACCAACCGAATAGAGAACCATTCAGGCACAAACTCTCACATTAGCGACAGTGACAGAATCTCCATACTTGGTTTCAATCCTTAACAATCAGGTGACTAACATGTCACACTTATACAAATTTCCCCGTGGGATACGCTCCCACGACCTTCCACACCAGGTAGCAAAGTATGCACCTCCACACCACCAACCGTACTAATTATGTAAAGCCAACCAGGAGTCCGCAAATCAATACACGTTGCTTCTCACCCCGGACACCATTCTCAGGCGAAACTAAGATAGTGCCAGCTTCCTCTAAACATCTGAAAATTTCCCTACTCATCCGAGCTAGTGACATTCTTGTCAACACCGAAGCGCAACCTTGATCCTCAACTTTCAAATTCCCATGCCGCTCACTGCACCTATCATGCCACTAAATATTAGTAGAATAATCACTTCATTGGCTAGAAACCTTTCACTTAGCTCATTTCAGAAGAACCAATGCAACACGCAACAGAATTTCCAACCTGTAGAAAATACAAACCTCAAGTCGTGATCTAAAATGCCATGATTCTTCCGGAATCCACTTACACAACAAGGCTATTTGAATCAAATAACTCCCAAATCAATTAAGTTATGGTGGCTGTCAAGCCCGTACGTACGTCCACAAACCACATGTATAACTTCACACACTGAAGGAAAGATCATTGCCACAATCATGTCGATTCAACCATTACTAACCGACCCAACTTCCTTAAATTTACTCTTGAACTGACTTTGAAATAATAATAGCTCCATTTACAACATAAAGAACTCAATCTGCACTTGACCCGAATTGTGAGACGACATCGTCTCAACACCCATGAATCATCTCATACCTTTCTCAAGCGCACAATAGCATCTCCAACTGGTACACCCATTCTGCAAGACCTTCCGCGAATCCAAAGCTATTTCTCTCTTTCCTCTAATACTGCACCGCATACCCAATGATAACATAAAATATTCCAAGTCCCGTTCGTCATCCTCTATGAAAACTCACTCTCTAACCACACGATAGACCCGAAATCCTTAGGCACTGCATTTTAATTCTTCAAGCCACTAGGACTATTGTCGAGAGTCACCCACTCTGACCTGGTCCCGAATATAACCAAACTTCAACGCTTTACTAGCACATGAACACCCTCTCGAAGAAGCAACCGGCTGAACTCTTTTCCTTGTACATCACATCCATAAAAGCATAGACTCTAAGTCTTCCCAAAAACCTAAACATGAATCGATAAAGCCGATTATAGCACACATCCATCAAGTTCTTTGTTGAATTACCCTTGATGTTTCCTTTTCTTAGTCATAAATAATCCACCAATGCACCGATAAACAGAAACCACACTAGCAGACAACCACGCGATCCGATCGTAGACGGTGGGGCTCCCCCACTTAGCTTTAAGCTACAATTATATAAACCTAGAAGATTTATCCTTCTAAATTACCATGATCTCGCACCGCCAACTCGCCAAGTAGTTTCTTATTAAAGTTTTCATGAACATTTCGAATTATCAGCCATAAACCTATACCCAACTTTCTGCTTCGTAGTAAGTAGAACTCTTCATAGATACTTCATCAAAATCACACAACCGTTAATTCTGCTCATAGGAGATCACTCACCTCTGGAATTCCTTACCGAGATCTTCCAACGATTCTACCCTGGGTACAACTACCACGAAATCAGTAAACTCTCTTGAGCCATGCTCGACCACCAGTTGTACAAGCTGTTCATTCCCCATCGACATCCATTAAAAGTGCGACAACACATTCAAACTCGAAGTCCAGTTGCATCCCAACTATAATCAAATTTTCACACCCCTCTTCATTTCAAGCAACCTCCTTTCTGCCATATTCAATGTTTCTCAGTATAGTAGCTACCATCCCAAATACAATCCGTAGACCTAGTCACTTTTCCACTATGATTCCCAAACCGCTATAAACTTTCTCAAGGAACGCGGCTATCCTGCCACGTAATCCATATGTTAATCTTCCACTCTTACTTTGGTTAAACCATCTCCTTTAAGAAAATTCTCGACCTATATTTTTCATACTTGACCTGCTAGTAATTCAACCACAGCGAGACACTCCCGATATGTCATTCCTCATGCTTCGCTGCCCAAATATTGTCCTAAATCAAATCCATACCTATAGCACCTGGACTAATGAATTGCTACCAATCTAAACCTCCTAGAAAATCATCTTTCTTGAGCCATCAACAATAGAAATACCAATTCGATTCTGAACCGCTACACACCGCTATCTCTGACAACTGCTCCTCAGGCACCATTTCACAACACCCTGCCCCGAAGGCATAAATCAAAGAAGACCATAACATCGGCAAACCTTAATGCGTTCCAACAAGGACGACGACACCGCATCACAATGAAAATTCCATCACGCTCGAAAATACCAGTCTCGTTACTCCATCAACAAAAACCTGAACATCCATAGTTCGATGCCCTTCCTTTGCTGGAATTAAATTCTGAACCTCCAAATCATGCACTGAGAAATCCTTCTTTCAAGTCATTCACTGCCGCAATCCATAAATAAGCACTCTACTATTACACCAACATTGTGCGATAACAACTCATGAACACCGTAGCAACCTGTGCATGGCCTCAAAACCATAGGAAAAACCGATACTGAGCCGAAACGACAGAACATCCTTCCGCAACGCGACGATAATAGCCGCCCGAACATGAAAGGAAAAACATCTTGCACCATGTCTACAGTACCACCACAATTACTCGATGCCCAATTGATAACAAGCGCTTCACGTCGCATAAGATCGAGTAGGGAGGAAATAAAGGAATAAGCCTCAAAGGAACCAAATCGCACGATGAGGAATCAAGAAGGAAGTAGTCCTAACAGGTATGTAGCCTCTCGAAGATAAGTACAGACGTCTCCGTACTAATCCGCAAGACTCTACTAGACTTGCTCATGGTTCGTGAGACGTAAGTGAACCTAACGCTCTGATACCAAGCTTTCACGATCCAAAATCCACTATAGGTCATGATGGCGCCTAACGTTGCCGTCAGGCAATCCAATGGTGATTTACCAATTTGATTACTCATTTTATTACTTTGAAATCGTAATTTCCAATAATTAAACAGTATAAAATAGAATCTACAGGGTAAATTATAATATTTGTACGAACCACAATAATGAGCAACCCAAAGGAAACCTCAACACCCGGTGTCACAAGTGCATGAGCATTTTCTAAGGAGTACAAAAATAATACAATATCTGTTCAGAATGTAAATAAGACAGGATAATAAATAGTACGATAGAGACTCGGAGGATTGCGATGCGTAGCCTGGGTTGTAGCTCACATAAAGTCTCCTCAATAGATGCGCCTACGTGCCAAGATGATCACCAAATGAACCTGTTAGATTCTGCACATTTAGTGCAAAAGTGCAGCATGAGTACGTAAATTAACGCATATCCAATAAGTGTCTTGCCTAACCCCGGAGAAGTAGTGACGAGTGATCGACATCGACACTTACTAGAGGTCCAACAAAATAATATAATAATTTATAACAGATATGAAGTGCACAATGATAGTGTGGTAAATCTTTAAATTTCATAATCTTTCAAATATTTATTTTAGTATAATTTTCTCGATCTTGTATTCTACCTTAACAGCCAAGAAAAATGCCAAGTGCCACTATCAAATAAATAAAGTATACCATGAAAATGTCGGGCATCAGTGGAAACTTTATCTCGTGAATATTTGGGTTACTAGCGATATAACTGTTACGCGACGCCTTCCTGAGATGCTTTGGAAGGGTAGCGTAAGGCTAGGCAATCGATGTCTGTACGATTGCCGTCCGCCAACTGAGGTCCCCTCCGCACGCTAGACTAGATTGTCAGTGCCGTGCGGGAAAACCAATTCGTAGGCAACAAGAGAAATGAGAGCAGCGGAAGCTTTGGTTGGATTTTTTATGATGATTGTATTGATGATGAAAAAGCTATTACAAAGCTAATGCGGTGTCGAGGGGGCGAAGACACCAGTACAGAGAATTGAATGCTTGCTGAAAATGTTTGAATGCTGATACCCCCCTAATAATGCTTAAAAAATAAAAACCCAAATTACATGAGTAGACCTAATGCGAGCTCTAGGAGCACAATGAATATAAAACAGTAAACCTATTCTATATTTACAATGAAAGGAGCTTAGTCTTCTATGATGTAGAAATACTAAGTCCAATGGCAGCAATCTTGTCTTGACGGTCAGGGTCCGCGCGCGCAGACAATGCCGCACAGCCAAGAGATGCCGCGCGCACAGCCAAGGCCGCGCGCATCCA
>MCJB01000335.1:3599-22818 GCA_002018475.1 Nicotiana obtusifolia | reverse complement strand
CATCATAACATCAAATTCGCATCGAATTCAAGCCTAAGGATCTCAAAATCTTCTAAATCGCTCTTTTGATCTAAACTCGACCAAACCACGTCCGAATGACCTGAAATTTTTCACACAAGTCATAAATCACATCTCAAAGCTACAGCAACTTTCGGAATTCCATTTTGACCCTCGGATCAAAATCTCGCCTATCAATCGGAAATCGCCAAAATTCTAACTTTACCAATTCAAGCCTAATTCTATACAGGACCTCCAAAACTAATTCCGATCACTCTCCTAAGTCATAAATCCTCTCCCGAAACTAACCGAATCATCGGAATTCACATCCGAGCCTTCTAACTCATAAGTCAACATACGGTTGACTTTTACAACTTAAGCCTTCTTGAAAGGGACTAAGTGTCTCATTTCTTACTGATTTTACTCCGAATGCAACTTACTCAACTTGATTACATAAAACATAGATAACGAAATATAATGAGACAGAAAATGGGGAAGACGGAGTGGTAACCCACGAGACGACTGACCGGGTCGTCACCTTTTTAGAAAGAACGAGCCAAAGATTTACGGTAATAATTCTTCAATGGATGATTTGAACATTGAAGTAGAAAAATTGAAAAATGAGATTAAATCTCTAAAACAAAATCAAATGATTTTAGATCACCAAGTTACTCAGATAGAAAACTCTTCTTCAAATGAATTGCCTGTTGATAACAAGAAAAAGGGAATTTTTATACCTGAAAATGATTTTGAAGAAATTTCTGAAATTTCTAAACAGATTGTCTCAAATCCCAATCATGATATGTTTCTTGGAATGATGCAAACAGTTACTGCTCACAAATGGTATGTAAAATGTACTATTTTGATTGATAATGACTTTTCTGTTACTGAAACTGCTTTGATAGATAGAGGTGCAGATATTTCTTGTATTCAAGAAGGATTAATTCTAACCCGATATTATCATAAGACTTCTCATAATGTCAAGTCTGCATCTGGTGATAAGATAAAGATAGAATACAAATTACCTAATGCTTATGTTTGTCAGCAAAAGGTTTGTATTCTTCATTTCTTCTTTACTAGTTAAGGATCAATTATACCCTCCAATTATACTAGGAACGCCCTTTATAAGGGCTATTTACCCATTTACTAGGGTAGATGAAAAAGGATTTGATGCTGTTTACAACAATAGAAAAATATCTTTCAATTTTATTACTGGTCCGGTTACGCGTGATATTAATGCTTTAATTAATATGAAGCATAGTCATATGAAATACTTGCAATATGAAATTTACAGCATGTCAATAACTGATACATTGAATTCAGCTAAAGTTCAGGAAAAGATTAAATGAATCTCTAAACAATTTGCTATTTCTATATATGCTGACCACCCGAGTGCTTTCTGGAATAGGAAAAAGCATGTGGTCTCTCTTCCATATGAAGACTCTTTTTCTGAGAAAAATATTCCAATGAAATCAAGACCCTGTCAAATGAACTCTGAAGTAGTAGAGTTCTGTAAAAAAAAAATTGACAGTTTATTACAGAAAGATTTAATAAAACCTTCTCGATCACCTTGGTCGTGTACTGCTTTTTATGTTAATAATGCTGCTAAAAAGGAACGAGGAATTCCTAGATTAGTTATTAATTATAAGCCTTTAAACAAGATTTTAAAATGGATCAGATACCCGATTCCTAATAAGAAGGATTTACTTTCTAGGTTATATGATGCCAATAAATTTTCAAAATTTGATTTAAATCAGGTTATTGGCAAATTCAGTTATTTAATGAACATACTTATAAAACTGCTTTTAATGTTCCCTTTGGGCAATATGAGTGGAATGTGATGCCTTTTGGTTTGAAAAACGCCCCTTCAGAATTTCAAAAAATCAAGAATGATATTTTTAATCCATATATGGATTTTTTCATTGGTTATATAGACGATATTCTTATTTATTCAAAAACTCTGGAAGTGCATTATAAGCATTTAGACATTTTTAAAAAAATTGTCATTCAAAACGGTTTAGTTATATCAAAACCAAAAATGAGCTTATTTTAGATTAATATTCGTTTTCTTGGTCATCAAATTTGTCAAGGTAAAATCACGCCTATTCAACGGGCTATAGATTTTGCATCAAAATTTCCCGATGTAATTGCTGATAGGACTCAGCTACAAAGATTTCTTGGTAGCTTAAATTATATATCTCCTTTTTATAAAAATATGTCTCGAGATATTGCTCCTTTATATGATAGGCTATAAAAGGACTACAAATCTCCTTGGACTGATAGTCATACTGAGATTGTTAAACAGGTGAAGAAGAAAGTCGCTACCCTTCCATGTTTAGCCTTAGCTGATCCTTTATGGAAAAAGATTATAGAAATAGATGCTTCTAATATTGGATTTGGGGGTATTTTAAAACAGATTAACCCTCATGACAAGAAAGAGTATCTGATAAGATACTATTCAGGTAAATAGACCGAGGCTCAGAAAAAGTATGCTACTGTGGCCCATGAAATGCTTACTATTGTTAAGTGTGTTTTAAAATTTCAGGATGATTTATATAATCAGAAGTTCTTAATAAGGACAGATGCTAGGCAGTAAAATTTATGTTTAATAAAGATTTTAAACATGATGCCTCAAAAATAATATTCGCAAGATGGCAAGCACAATTAGCTTCATTTGACTTTGAAATCGATTATAAAAAGGGGGTTGATAATTCCCTTCCTGATTTTTTATCCAGAGAATATTTACAAAATGAATAACGAGATATCTTCTTTCAGTTGCAGGATGAGCCATCAACGGCTGTCCAAGAATTCCTCTGATAGAGGAAAAGGACGCGGAAACTACGGCTATTATAGAGGCCGAGGAGGACGAGGATCTTACACTCCACCATCCCCTGTAATACAAATAGGAGGAAAGATATTGATAAATGAGAAGATTTCTCAAGAAAGAGGAGAATCATCCTCAAGCACTATTAATTTGGAAGATATTCCGAAAAATAGCCCGTTATACGAGCAAATGCAGACCTAACTAGCCTCACAGAGAACCACGCATAGTGATACTATGAAAATGTGGCAGTTGAAAACTCTGATGATATCAAGAGTTACGAGAAAGTAATAAAAAAAGGAAATGATATTTCCTTTAGAAAATCACGATTTACAGTGGAAGGATGAACCTTGGAAGATACTCCATAGGTATTTGATTGAGAAATTATATTTCCCGGGCAAGTCATACAAAACCCGATCATATTATGAGAATATTTTGATAAGTTCAGGCAATGCAAAATTCCAGCACTTTCAAGGTTATACCCCAGAAAAGAATGTTTATAACTTCTCCAATATTATTATCAAACAGATTATATCTGCTGAAGAGTGGGGAACATCCACCATGAAGGAACGACAAGTGATACTTGACGATAAACGTTTTAATTATACTTACTGGGATTATACCCAGGGTTTTAACGATGTTTTATTTTATAATAATGATACACATAAGCATACTTGGTTAATAAAAGTATGTACTAAGGTATTCTCAAAACCTCTACCAAATTGGTTTCTAAATTGGTGGTCATACTACGGTCCAACTATAGAAATATTGCCAACAACCTTCAGACAGTTATATAGTGAATGGATACAGGTATCTCCTGATCTAGATGCGTTATACAAACAAGATCATATATGTTGGCCTGAGAAAATAGGCCATATCTATTTCTTTCTGGAATTTTCCATTCCTTGGATTCATAAATGGGTACCAGAAGTCGGTTATACCAAAGAAGACATCACCTGTTTATATCGAACGTACTTCAATAATTTTTGGGACAAGTTGATAAAAAGGGACCCAAAAACAGATAAGTTACATGGACAAGAATTGATCGATAATATTAAAGGTGCCATAAAGACTTATAAGTCTAAAACCAAGGAAGTAATAATGGACAGTGCTTCCATTAAGTACGTTGCTAGGAAGATCAATTTCCAAGAAGGCAACAAAGAAGAGATAATAGCTCGCTACTTAGATGGGGTTCGACGAAATTTACTTCAATTGATCAAACAAATTGCTGATAAATTAGACACTTCAATGAAAAGTGACACCAGTCGTTCTATCAACGAAGAAGATCATAGTAGCATGTTAAACGACGCACAAAATGAAGAATCGGTAAAAGAAGTTTACTTTCAAGATGTTGAAAAATTTCTCCAGAAAATGAAAAAGCTAGATAAAACCCAAGAAAAAAGAGTCATGGATTAGCAAGACAAGATGAAAAGGGGACCCCAAACGTCATAATTGTGGGACCAACAGACAAAACAAGATAAAAGACCCCACAAGTCATAATCGTGGGACTCGGACCCCACAAGTCATAATCGTGGGACCCAAGACAGTGATACTTGTCACTGTGCACTTATAGCTGCACTGTACATTATTGTAGAAAGATTCTTTTCTCTTCTTTAAATAGAGGCCTTTGCCTCAAATGTAGAGATACGAGGAAAACTTTCAAATTTATTTTCTCTTTCTAGATTTGCTCTGCCTTCTCTCTGAAAAGAAGACAGTTTTGTAAAGTTCATCATCTTTCATTTTTGTAAAGAAGAAATCAAAAATCGCCTAAAGTTTTGGGCACAACTCTCAGGTACTACCTCTTCCTATTGTAGTTTCTTCTCCGATGGCCAGGCTTATAGCCGGCCAAATCTATATCTATGTTGAATACGATAATTCTTAGCTTCATATTAACGATGCACTAGGCTTAATTAAAATTAAGAGTTTCTAAATATGAATAGTTAACTTATATTATGTAAATCTTTAGCTTGGTTCCAAGATGGTGGTACAGTCATGCTATATACTGCAGACTTCAGATTTTCCTGAGTGGCTACGTCTAGCGTCTGGTAATAAGGCCGTTTATTTTTATGTTGTTTAAGGCCGTTGAGATCCAAGTGAATCCTTCGGGATGTCCTAGACACATGGTCTAAAGTCACTACAGTACTTAGTTACTGACAGGCCCCTTGCTTGGGTAAAAGGTTTACTATACAGCTAATTATCTACATAATTATAAGGTTAAAGATTCATATCATAGAATCCTTTAATTTTGATTCTTGTTAACAAAGCAAGGATACAATTTTGATCAGACTAGTGACGCCGTGCGGACTACCGCCAGCCGACCCAGATCCTGGTCTTGCCTGAGTGGCTACGTCTAGCGTATGGTGATAAGGCCGTTTATTTTAATGTTGTTTAAGGCCGTTGAGATCCCAGTGAATCCTTCGGGATGTTCTAGACACATGGTCTAAAGTCACTACAGTATTTAGTTACTGACGGGCTCCTTGCTTGGGTAAAAGGTTTACCATACAGCTAATTATCTACATAATCATAAGGTTAAAGATTCATATCATAGAATCCTTTAATTTTGATTCTTGTTAACAAAGCAAGGATACAATTTTGATCAGACTAGTGACGTCGTGCGGACTACCGCCAAACGACCTAGATCCTGGTCTTTTATGGTATCAGAGCTATTATTATTGTTATTATTATTCTTATTGTTATTATTATTATTATTATTATTATTGTTGTTGTTGTTGTTGTTGTTGTTGTTATTATTATTATTATTATTATTATTATTATTATTATTATTATTATTATACTGCATAGGTTATTGTAAGTGACCCACCTTAGCTTCCTCACTACTTCGTCGAGGTTACGCTTGGCACTTACAGAGTACATGGGGTTGGTTGTACTCCTACTACATTCTGCACTTCTTGTACAGATTTTGGAGTCGGTCCTAGCGGCGGTCAATAGATTGCTCGGATTCGGTGCTTGACGGAGACTTGAGGTACAACTGCACAGCGTTCGCAGCCCTGAAGTCCCCTTATACATTACTCTAGTTGTTTATTTCGATTCAGACAATTATGCTTTCATTCAGACTATTATTTGTAGTACTCTAAATACTCGTGTATTGGTGACACCAGTTCTGGGATTTGTACTTAGATATCGATGTTTCTTAGATTTATCCACTTTATTTCAGTTTATTTAGCTTATTGGTTTTCATTTGATTTGAATTAGTTAAAATGGTTAATAACTACATCTAACGTTGGCTTGCCTAGCAAGTGAAATGTTAGGTGACATCACGGTCCCGAGGGTGGGAATTTCGAGTCGTGACACAAAAGAACCAAGATCACGCCAAAAATTCAAACACGTTCTAGAAAGGTATTACTTGATAAGAGAAATCATTAAACATGGAGACGTCGAGATTCAAAAGATTAATGGAAAGGAAAATGCTGCAGACTCATTCACTAAAGCTCTTGGAACAAAGGAGTTTGACAAGCGCAAGTAGAAATTGGGATTGAAGTACAAGAGCGATTGGCTCTAATGTAGGTGGGAGATTGTTAAGGATATAACAGATATTCCATAGATCCAATCTCATGTTTGATGAATTGAACATATTTTATGAATGTTATTTGATAAGAAATATATATGGCATCTGATATTCTTTCATCATAGGTATTATTGATTGTTTGATTAACTTGATAAGGTCCTTGATTATATTTTGAGACTTATCATCATGATGGAGATTATGATAACGAGAGTAAAGGTTCTTAAAATTTAATCTAAATTTGTTCTTGATCATGGGATTATTAACTTGGACATTAGTAATCAGGTTAGATAAATAATTATGTGATCGTCTTTATGGTATAAAGATTAGTTGATCTCATTAACTAAATCACATGGATATATGATGCATATAGAGATATGATCATTAAACCAACTCATTGGATAATTCCAAATGATTAGAATTACCATAAACTATCAATAGGATATTCTCTTGAAGTGTGATGTAAGGGTTTCCTTTGACCTAAGATCGTCATACTAATTGATAAGTTATTTATTATGCTTTGATACTAGACACCTATGGCCATACGGTGATAGTTGAAAGGATATTGGGTACGATTATGTCACGACCCGGATTTCCCACCCTCGGGAGTCGTGATGGCCCCTACTAGTGAAAGCTAGGCAAGCCAGTCAATCGGATTATTTACCATTTTTCTATTCACGAATTCATCACATCGTTGAAACATCAACTAAAGAACAGCAATTCAACGAGCGAAATGGATGCAACTTTCATATTTTACAAAAATATCATCGATAAACTATTCGCAACACCTAGCCAAGATCTGGTGTCACAGTTCCACAAACTGTTTAAGATTACTACAAACAAGGATCTGAAGAAAATAGCAAGATACTGTTTCTGGACTACATAGAAGAAACAGATACAAGAAATGGACAGGAGACTCCAAGATCCGCGGACGTTTGTAAAGGGAAGCTTCCTACTGTTCGAAGCCTGCAGTACTGGGATCTGCACAAAAGAGTGCAGAGTGTAGTATCAGCACAACCAACCCCGTGTGCTGGTAAGTGCCTGGCCTAACCCCGGCGAAGTAGTGACGAGGCTAGGACCAGACTCCAGATAAACCTGTACAGTTATAAACATACATGTATCTACAGCAGATAATAGAAATACATAAAAAGTTTAAACGGGGGAAAGAAAACATACATCGGAATAGCAGACAAGTAAAGCAAAACAAATCATCAATGAATAAGAAAGAAAACTGCAATTCAGCCTTTAATACAATGAAATGTGATACAATCCACCCTTTTTCCTCCAGTAACCTCTTGTTGCAGGCGTGCAACCCGTTCCAACTTACAGTAACCTCTTGTGGCAGGCGTGCCACCCGCTCCCACATACATCACATCCCGTGGCAGGCGTGCCACCCGCTCCCACTTACAATATATACTGCGGTAGGCGTACCACCCGCTCCCACTTTCATAATATCTCGTGGCAGGCGTGCCACCCGCTCCCACTTTCAATATATTCTGTGGTAGGCATACCACCCGCTCCCACTTTCATAATATCTCGTGGCAGGCGTGCCACCCGCTCCCACTTTCAACATATACTGTGGTAGGCATACCACCCGCTACCACTTTCATAATATCTCATGGCAGGCGTGCCACCCGCTCCCACTTTCATCATCACAACAATCACAAGAAATCCCGGCAAGGGAACAAATCAACATAACAACTTCCCAGCAAGGGAACAAATAACAGCAAACAATCATCCTGGCCAGGGGGGATTCAGCTATAACCAAACCAAACTTGACTCTTATTTAGCTCAATCAGTGTTAGTACTCAATTACAGTCGAAACTCTACAATTAACCTCCCAACCCAATTATCATTTTATTAACTCTAGACACGACTATACTAATGTGACACTAGACCCCTTAAACCTCTACGAACTCCTTAGACACTACCCACAATTTTGACACTGGATCCTTTGAACTCCTACAAACTCCTTACCCAACTAGTCTAGTTAACCATCAAATTTATACCAAATAAAAGAAGGCTAGAACCATAACCAAAAGGAACAACTAAAATGAAGAAACCTTGTGGTAGGCGTACCACCCGCCCTCAATTCACAATATCTCGTGGCAGGCGTGCCACCCGCTACCACATACAACACATCATACCAAATCAAGGATAGTATCCAACAATTCGAAACAATAGTCACACAACGGTTATCCATACACGACCCACGGTCATGCGTGACACCAACGTATAGACACTCGTCACCATGCTTATACGTTGTTCTCAACAAGGAGCAATTTAGCAAACAAGACATGATTTCTAATCCCTCAAGCTAAGGTTAGAACAAACACTTACCTCGCTCTGCAACAACTTCCTAGACTTCCAACAATTCCTCAAGCCCAACCTTTTATGGGTGCTCACGAACTTTAGGTGGACAGAATCGAGGCTAACGAGCTACAACTTGGTAGGGTGCCTTAACTCAGCTGAAATCTTGGTACAATCTGCAGCAATTTGAGCCGGGTCTTGGGTTAGAGAGTGAGGTTTCTTGTAATTAATGTTGGGGCTTGAAGGGAGTGATTCCACGGTTCTCTTTTGGCTTAAATTGGGGCTATTTACGATGAGTTGCAGTTGGTTCTTGGTGGGTTTAAATGGGAAGAGCTAGGTAGGTAATTGGAGGTTGATGACTATATTGTGGATATATTTCTCACGGATTTTGGGGTTGTTTCAAGGTGATTTTGGAGGTTGATTTGTTGGGGTTTGGGGGTGTTTTAGTGAGTTTTTCTGAGGTGGCTGACGAAATAGGGGGTTTTTGCATGTTAGGATTCCTAGTTCCTATTTATAGTGGGTCGAAATTCGGGACAAAATAAAATTTCAGGTGTCCAGAATGCGATCGCATTCTGGTCGCAAACTCAACATGCGGTTTGCATTTGGACCGCATTTCTGGCATGGCAGTTGGCCCAAAGCTCTGCCTCATTCTGCGATCTCACTTTGGGATTTGCGGTCCGCATTTCTCACTGCATTTTCGACATAAAACTTGTCCAATTCTCTGTTCCAATCTGCGATACAGGCAGCCAAATTTGCGGTTCGCATTTCAGGCAGCATTTCTGACATGAACCTTTGCCCAGAAATCTGTCCAAGTATGCGACGCCTATGTATGATATGCGGTCCTCATGTCTGAAATACGACCGCATATCCTGCATTACTTGCCTTTTTGAACTCTTTTCTTAATTATTAGATTCTTATACCTCATACCCCCCAAGAATGATAAAATTGCATAATTACAAAGAGGGATTTGCACTTAAAACAAGCCAAGTCTAAACATTTAGTATTACGTGTGTTTCTACGACACATCGGGCTGTTACATTCTCCCCCTCTAAGACAACCGTTCGTCCTCGAATGGACAGGATAAAGAAGTACCTGAGTCGGGAAAAAGATGTGGATAACGGCTCCACATATCGGACTCGTACTCCCAGGTCGATGCCCCAGGTGGCTGACCTCTCCATTGAACACGAACAGAGAGAAAACTCTTTGACCTCAGCTGACGGACTTGCCGGTCTAGGAAAGACAAATCCTTGTCCAGCTGAACGGTGCTGAAATCTAGCACGTGAGTTAGATCGCCGTGATATTTCCGGAGCGTGGACACATGAAAAAACGGATGTACGGCCGATAAGCTTGGCGGCAATGCAAGCCTATAAGCCACCTCCCCCACTCGATCAAGAATTTCGAACAGACCAATGAACCTAGGGCTAAGCTTGCCCCTCTTCCCAAATCTCATCACGCCTTGCATAGGCGACACCCGGAGTAATACCCGCTCCCCAACCATAAAAGACATATCTCGAACCTTGCGATTCGCATAGCTCTTTTGCCTGGACTGAGCCGTACGAACCCTTTCCTGAATGATTTTGACCTTGTTCGAGGCCTTCTGAACCAGATCTGTGCCTAGCAACCGAGCCTCTCCCGGCACCACCCAACCGGAGTTCGACACCGCCTACCATATAATGCTTCATAGGGAGCCATCTGAATGTTCGACCGGTAGCTGTTATTGTAGGCGAACTCTGCTAGTGGAAAAAACTGGTCCCACGACCCTCCAAAGTCAATAAAACAAGCTCGGAGCATATCCTCCAATATCTGAATAGTTCGCTCGGACTGTCCGTCCGTCTGAGGATGAAACCCTGTGCTTAACTCAACCTGGGTGCCCAACTCCTGTTGGACTGCCCTCCAGAAACGCGAAGTAAATTGCGTACCCCGATCCGAAATAATAGATATTGGCACACCATGAAGGCGAACAATCTCCCGAATATAAATCTCGGCTAACCTCTCAGATGAATAGGAGACTGCCACAGGGATGAAATGTGCTGACTTAGTCAGCCTGTCAACAATGACCCAAATTGCATCGAACCTTTTCCGGGTCTGCGGAAGTCCAACAATGAAATCCATAGTGATCCGTTCCCATTTCCACTCGGGGAGTTCAATTCTCTGGAATAGTCCACCAGGTCGCTGATGTTCGCACTTGACCTGCTGGCAATTCAAACACCGAGCTACGTACGCAGCTATATCCTTCTTCATTCTACGCCACCAATAATGTTGCTGCAAATCCTGATACATCTTTGCAGCGCCCAGATGAATAGAATACCTAGAGCTATGGGCCTCTTTCAAAATTAACTCCCGAAGTCCCTCAACATTGGGCACCCAAACTCGACCCTGTAATCTCAAAATTCCGTCGTCGCCTAAGGTGACCTGCTTGTCACCCCCTCGCTGCACCGTGTCCCTAAGAACACACAAATGAGGATCATCAAACTGTCGATCACGTATTCGTTCCAGCAATGAAGAATGAGCGACCGTGTAAGCTAATACCCGATTCGGCTCAGAAATGTCTAATCTCACAAATCGATTGGCCAAAGTCTGAACGTCCAAAGCAAGTGGTCTTTCACTGACATGGATTATAGGCAAGACTGCGCATACTGGCCGACTTTCTACTCAAGGCATCGGCCACCATGTTGGGCTTTCCCGGGTGATATAAGATAGTGATATCATAGTCCTTTAATAACTCCAACCATCTCCTCTGTCTCAAGTTTAGTTCCTTTTGCTTGAACAGATATTGAAGACTCTTATGATCCGTGAACACCTCACACGGCACGCCATATAAGTAGTGCCTCCAAATCTTCAAGGCATGAATTATGGCTGCAAATTCTAAATCATGCACCGGATTGTTTTTCTCATGAATCTTCAATTGTCTCGAAGCATAGGCAATGACCTTGCCCTCTTGCATTAGCACTGCACCAAGCCCAATACGAGAGGCATCACAATAAACTGTGTAAGGCCCTGAGCCTCTGGGCAAGGCTAACACTGGTGCCGTGGTCAGAGCTGTCTTGAGCTTCTGGAAGCTCGCCTCACACTCTTCCGACCACTGGAACTGGACACCTTTCTAAGTCAACTTGGTCATCGGGGCTGCAATCGATGAAAACCCCTCCATGAACCGACGATAGTAGCCTGCCAGTACCAAGAAACTCCGAATCTCTGTGATTGATGCCGGCCTAGGCCAGTTCTTAACAGCCTCAATCTTTTTCGGATCAACCTGAATACCCTCTGCCGATACAATATGACCCATAAATGCAACCGAACTCAGCCAGAATTCACATTTTGAAAATTTATCATACAACCAATTATCCCTCAAAGTCTGAAGAACCACTTTGAGATGCTGCGGCGTGCTCCTCCTGGCTGGGGGAATATACCAGGATGTCGTCGATGAAAACTATCACAAACGAATCCAGGTAAGGCCTGAACACTCGGTTCATCAAGTCCATAAAAGCTGCTGGGGCATTTGTCAACCCGAAGGACATAACCAAGAATTCATAATGCCCGTACCGAGTGCGGAAAGCTGTCTTAGGGACATCGGATGCCCTAACCTTTAATTGTTGGTAACCAGACCTCAAATCAATCTTTCAAAATACCCTGGCACCCTAGAGCTAATCAAACAAATCATCAATCCTCGGCAATGGGTACTTATTTTTGATTGTAGCCTTGTTCAACTGTCGGTAATCGATGCACATTCTCATTGACCCGTCCTTCTTTTTAACAAATAACACGGGCGCACCCCAAGGTGAAACACTGGGTCTGATGAAACCCTTCTCGAGCAAGTCTTGCAACTGCTCCTTTAATTCTTTTAACTCTGGCAGGGCCATGCGATACGGCGGAATAGAAATGGGTTGAGTGCCCGGAGCCAAATCGATACAGAAGTCAATATCCCTGTCGGGTGGCACCCCCGGCAGGTCGGAGGGGAAGACCTCGGGAAACTCACGGACCACGGGCACGGACTCAATAGAGAGGACCTCAGCACTGGCATCACGAACATGAGCCAGATAAGCCAAACACCCCTTCTCGACCATACGTCGAGCCTTCATATAGGAGATAATGCTACGAGTGGAATGACCAGGAGTCCCTTTCCACTCCAAACGGGGCATACCCGGTAAAGCTAAGGTCACAGTCTTGGCATGGGAGTCCAGGATGGTGTGGTAAGGTGATAACCATTCCATCCCCAATATGACATCAAAATCAACCATGTATAAAAGCAATAATTTCACACGGGTCTCAAGACCTCCAATCACTACAACACAGGAACGATGGACTCGATCTACCACAATGGAATCACTCACCGGAGTAGACACATAAACAGGAACACTCAGTGAATCACTAGGCATGGCCAGATACGATGCAAAATAAAAGGAGACATACGAGTAGGTAGACCCTGGATCAAATAATGCCAAAGCATCGTTATCACAGACCAGAACCGTACCTGTAATCACTGCATTTGAAGCCTCTGCCTCGGGCCGGGCTGGAAAAGCATAAAATCGGGGTTGAGCCCCACCACCCTGAGCCACATCTCTAGGACGGCCTGCTGCTGGCTGGCCCCCACCTCTGCCGACCTGAGCTCCACCTCCAGTACCCCTACCTCTACCTCTAGCACCTCAACCCCCACCTCTAGCTAGCTGGGCGGGCTGCGGAACATCTGGTACCTGTGTCATAACACGGGATTCCTGGTGTGGAGAGTTGCTTAAAGCACGACGGCAATACCTAGCAATGTGCCTTGTGTCGCCACATATGTAACAAACCTTAGGCTGCCGACTCTGGAAACTCTGTAACGGTTGTGCACTGATAGACTGCTGATCGGAATACTGCATCTGAGATCCGCGGTAACCTGAAACACTGTGAGAAACCTGGAGAGCTGACTGAAAGGGCCTAGGAGGATGGCCTCTACCATATGAATCTCTTCTTCCAAACGAAGTACCAATGAATCTGCCTGAATGATGGGGCCTCTTATCGACCCATGATCACCTCCATGCGACAGAACCATCTCGACTCTGCGAGCCACATTGACCGCCTTCTGGAAGGTAATCTCACTACCAGTCTCCCTAGCCATCTGAAGACAAATCGGCTGGATGAGACCGTCAATAAATCTCCTCACCCTCTCCCTCTCCGTAGGAAGTATGATGAGAGCATGCCGAGCCAAATCGATGAACCTGGACTCATACTGGGTAACTGTCATAGATCTCTGTTGAAGGAGCTCAAACTGCCTCCGATAAGCATCTCTCTAAGTGACGGGGAGAAACTTCTCTAGAAACAACTCTGTAAACTGCTCCCAAGTCAAAGATGGCAAACTGGCTGGCCTAGTCAAGCAATAATCCCACCACCAAGTCTTGGCGGATCCGGACAGGCGAAATGCCGCAAAGTCTACCCCGTTGGTCTCGACAATACCCATGTTCCTGAGGACCTCGTGGCAGTTGTATATAAAATCCTGGGGATCCTCCGAAGAAGCACCGCTGAAGGTAGTAGTGAAGAGCTTGGTGAACCTATCCATTCTCCATAAAGCATCGGGGGACATGGCCGCCCCATTGCCGGCTTGAGCTACTGCTCCCGGCTGGACTGTCACAGCTGGCTGAACCGCTGGAGCCTGAGCCTGGTGGGCTACTTGTTCCGGAGTACGAGTAGCAGTAATCTGAAACCCTCCTCCAGTCTGAGGAGTGGCTGGTGCTGCCGGAAGTAAGCCCGCTCGAGTGACATTCTCCATGAGGCCCACCAACCGGACCCAAGCGTCCTGAAGAACTGGGTGGCAATAAACCCCTCGGGGACCTGAGCTGGGCCCGCTGGTACCGCTGGGGCCGAAACCTCCTCGTCAAGATCAATCTGAGGTTTCGGCACTGGCGCTGCTGCAGGAGGCTAAGTCCTGCCCCTGCCTCGACCCCTAGCACGGCCTCTGCCTCGCCCTCTGCCCCGCGTGGTAGCTATTGCTGGGGGCTCGGGCTACGGAGCGGCAGATGAGGAAGCGCGTGTTCTCGCCATCTGCGAAAGAACAGAGTAGGAATCCAATTAGCATTTGAGAGGCAAACCGCACGACAAGAATGAACAAACGTGAATTTTTTTCCTAACTCTATAGCCTCTGGGGATAAATACAGACGTCTCCGTACCGATCCCTCAGACTCTACCGAGTTTGTCTGTGAACTGTGAGGCCTATGCAAACCTATGGCTCTGATACCAACCTGTCACGACCCGGATTTCCCACCCTCGGGAGTCGTGATGGCGCCTACTAGTGAAAGTTAGGCAAGCCAGTCAATCGGATTATTTACCATTTTTCTATTCACGAATTCATTACTTCGTTGAAACATCAACTAAAGAACAGCAATTCAACGAGCGAAATGGATGCAACTTTCATATTTTACAAAAATATCATCGATAAACTATTCGCAACAGCTACCCAAGATTTGGTGTCACAGTTTCACAGACTGTTTAAGATTACTACAAACAAGGTTCTGAAGAAAATAGCAAGATACTGTTTCTGGACTGCATAGAAGAAACAAATACAAGATATGGACAGGAGACTCCAAGATCCGCGGACGTTTGCAGAAATACCTTGGGTCGCCCAAAAATCAGAGGCTGGAAGCTTCCTACTGTTCGAAGACTGCGGTACTGGGATCTGCACAAAAGAGTGCAGAGTGCAGTATCAGCACAACCAACCCCATGTGCTGGTAAGTGCCTGGCCTAACCCCGGCGAAGTAGTGACGAGGCTAGGACCAGACTCCAGATAAACCTGTACAGTTATAAACATACATGTATCTACAGCAGATAATAGAAATACATAAACAGTTTAAACGGGGGAAAGAAAACATACATCGAAATAGCAGACAAGTAAAGCAAAACAAATCATCAATGAATAAGAAAGAAAACTGCAATTCAGCGTTAAATACAATGAAATGTGATACAATCCACCCTTTTTCCTCCGGTAACCTCTTGTTGCAGGCGTGCAACCCGTTCCCACTTACAGTAACCTCTTGTGGCAGGCGTGCCACCCGCTCCCACATACATCACATCCCGTGGCAGGCATGCCACCTGCTCCCACTTACAATATATACTGTGGTAGGCGTACCACCCGCTCCCACTTTCATAATATCTCGTGGCAGGCGTGCCACCCGCTCCCACTTTCATCATCACAACAATCACAAGAAATCCCAGCAAGGGAACAAATCAAAATAACAACTTCCCAGCAAGGGAACAAATAACAGCAAACAATCATCCTGGCCAGGGGGGATTCAGCTATAACCAAACCAAACTTGACTCCTATTTAGCTCAAACAATGTTAGTACTCAATTACAGTCGAAACTCTACAATTAACCTCTCAACCCAATTATCATTTTATAAACTCTAGACACGACTCTACTAATGTGACACTGGACCCCTTAAACCTCTACGAACTCCTTAAACACTACCCACAATTTTGACACTGGACCCTTTAAACTCCTACAAACTCCTTACCCAACTAGTCTAGTTAACCATCAACTTTATACCAAATAAAAGAAGGCTAGAACCATAACCAAAAGGAACAACTAAAATGAAGAAACCTTGTGGTAGGCGTACCACCCACCCTCAATTCAAAATATCTCGTGGCAGGCGTGCCACCCGCTCCCACATGCAACACATCATACCAAATCAAGGATAGTATCCAACAATTCGAAACAATAGTCACACAACGGTTATCCATACACGACCCACGGTCATGCATGACACCAACGTATAGACACTCGTCACCATGCCTATATGTTATTCTCAACAAGGAGCAATTTAGCAAACAAGACACGATTTCTAATCCCTCAAGCTAAGGTTAGAACAAACACTTACCTCGCTCTGCAACAACTTCCTAGACTTCCAACAATTCCTCAAGCCCAACCTTTTATGGGTGCTCACAAACTTTAGGTGGACACGATCGAGGCTAACGAGCTACAACTTGGTAGGGTGCCTTAACTCAGCTGAAATCTTGGTACAATCTACAGCAATTTGAGCCGGGTCTTGGATTAGAGAGTGGGGTTTCTTGTAATTAAGAATGGGGCTTGAAGGGAGTGATTCCACGGTTCTCTTTCGGCTTAAATTGGGGCTATTTACGACGAGTTGCAGTTGGTTCTTGGTGGGTTTAAATGGGAAGAGTTGGGTTGGTAATTGGAGGTTGATGACTATATTGTGGATATATTTCTCACGGATTTTGGGGTTGTTTCAAGGTGATTTTGGAGGTTGATTTGTTGGGGTTTGGGGGTGTTTTAGTGAGTTTTTTTGAGGTGACTGACGAAATAGGGGGGTTTTGCATGTTAGGGTTCCTAGTTCCTATTTATAGTGGGTCGAATAGAAAATTTCAGGTGTCCAGAATGCGATCGCATTTTGGTCGCAAACTCAACATGCGGTTCGCATTTGGACCGCATTTCTGGCATGGCAGTTGGCCCAAACCTCTGCCTCATTCTGCGATCTCACTGTGGGATTTGCGGTCCGCATTTCTCACTGCATTTTCAACATAAAACTTGTCCAATTCTCTGTTCCAATCTGCGATATAGGCAGCCAAATTTGCGGTTCGCATTTCAGGCAGCATTTCTAACATGAACCTTTGCCCAGAAATATGTCCAAGTATGCGACGCCTATGTATGATATCCGGTCCACATGTCTGAAATGCGATCCTGCATTACTTGCCTTTTTGAACTCTTTTCTTAATTATTAGATTCTTATACCTCATACCCCGCAAGAATGATAAAATTGCATAATTACAAAGAGGGATTTGCACTTAAAACAAGGCAAGTCTAAACATTTAGTATTATGTGTGTTTTACGACACATCGGGCTGTCACAGATTAAATACTTGTAGAATTAGTGATTGATCAAGATGGAATATGTCAACTCTTGGTGATGACTTTAACCTCCATATTGTCATGAATTATAAACGACCAAATTAAGAGTTTGGCCAAGGCAATTGAATGAAAGAAGAAAAGAGTTTCTTAGATCATTCAATGATCGATTATATTTGACGTGAACGTATAGTTGGTCGCCTATTAGGATTTGACAGGTGAATCATATCTTAGGGTGACCCAGAGCTATAAGGACTGAAGGAATTAACTACATTATTCTTCTACCAGTTCTTGAGAGTAAATTGTATACTTCATTCTATCTGGTTGTTAAGGAGTGTTGATAGACGTCACCCTTAATTAGTATACTGATGTGATCAATTTACTTCCGGCTTATATTGAACATACGGTGTCGCACACTAACGAGTGTTCTGATCATTGCTAAAGGATTAATTACTTTATTATTTGATAATTAAATTAAAGAATTTAATTAGTCAAATAACTAAAATAATTAGTCCAAATAAAATATTATTATATTCTTTACTAGCACAAAGAATATAATTAATATTATGAACAAATCAAAATTTTCTATTTGGAAAAGAAAATTAAATTATATCTCTTGGTTGAGATATATATATATGATATATATTTGGTATGTATAATTATTATTTATTTGAGTAATGTATATAAATACTAATAGTCTTATTAAGTAAATCCAATTTGGAATTGGATTTTAAAAGAGACGTTGGCAACGTGAACTATTCACTAGGGAATTTGAATTCTGGGTAAATTTCTGAAAATATGGGAAATTTTCATAATTACATATGAAATCATAAAATATTTCATAATTTACAACTATTAAATAAATAACATATTCTACAACATAACTACAACATAACTATAAATAAAAAAGATAGCTTCAAAGTGTGATACCTTCCCGGTAAATAAGGAAATTGACTATGAATCATATTTAATTATCCCTAAAAATCCTCCATTTCGTTAAATGGTGATTATGAACCAAGCATCCTTCCTTGGCAACGATAGGTACTATTTCGTTCTTTCAGATTCCTTCTTTATCTTGGGATATTTTTTTCCAACAAAATTAGATCTATGATTCTATTCCATTCGGAGTTTTAAAAAAAAAAAAAAAGGCAACATAATGTATCATACTTTTTTGTAGGGTAAAAGAAAAATGTAACATTTGGGTCATACAGAATATCAATAAACTGCTACAGACCAAAAACTTAATCGACTATTCCATTTTTGTATGTACTATAATAGTTAATATACCAATTGATATATTTGAGCAGCACATGTATATAGTATACTGTATATATGTAAATATATTACTTATATAGACTTACTAGGAAAGTTTAAAAATTAAGTATATGGAATATATATTCATCGATACTAAATATATAATAATTAATGTATCATTGATTATTAAGATATTAGCATACTGGTATAATATTTGTGTTTTTGTATATTATATTTATTTGAAATATGCAATATAGGTTTTTACGTATAGAGTGTGTTTGGTACGAAGGAAAATATTTTTCGGAAAATATTTTTTCATTTTTCACTGTTTGGTTGCACAAAATAGTTTGAAAAATATTTTTCTAGATCACATTTTTTTGAAACTGGAGGAAAATGACTTCCCTAGAAAAAGTTAGGAATACATTTTCCAAAAACTCCACCTACTCTCTCATGTAACCTCAACCCCCTCCCCCTTCTCTCACCTACT
>MCJB01000334.1:17488-33750 GCA_002018475.1 Nicotiana obtusifolia | reverse complement strand
CGGTAAGTGCGATTTTAGTCCGAGAGAATGAAGGTACGCAATCTCTCATTTATTATGTTAGTAAATTTTAACGGGAGTAGAAACTCGTTAGCCACATTTGGAGAAACTAGTCTTAGCTCTCGTAGTTGTTGCTCGGAAGCTGAGGTCCTACTTCAAATGCCACCCGATAGCTGTGGTGACTACTTTCCCTTTGCGGAACATCCTCCATACATCCGATCTCTCGGGTAGATTGGCTAAATGGGCCGTCGAAATGAGTGAACTCGACATAGTATATAAACCTAGGACTGCAATTAAGTCACAAGTCTTGGCTAACTTCGTGGCCGATTTCAGTTCAGGATTATTTCCTCTAGCAACCAAGGAGGCAGTAATGGTGTTGAAATCGACATCAGGGGTTTGGACCTTATTTATGGACGGAGCTTCCAACTTAAAAGAGTCCGAGCTCGGTATAGTCTTAATCACGCCTTTGGGGAAAACCCTAAGGCAAGCCATCAAGACGGTCCATTTAACTAAGAACGAAGCAGAGTATGAAGCTTTGACTGCAGGGCTCTAATTGGTCCGGGGACTTGACTCCAAGGTCATCGAAATCAAATGTGACTCACAGCTGGTGGTAAATCAGGTCTACGGGATTTTTGATACCAAAGAGGAGCTCATGCAATAATACGTGGTAAAGGTTCAGGTTCTGTTGACGGGATTCTGGGAGTGGTCAATTACTCATATTCCAAAGGAAGATAATGCAAAAGCAGACGCATCGACAAACCTAGTATCATCAATGAAAATAAAGGGATTGGAGTCCAGGACGGTAGTACAACTGATGAACTCAGTCCTGGATACAGATGGTTACTATGAGGTAAATTCGACTAATCTGGTCTGGGACTGGGGGAATGAAATCATCGATTATCTCGAACAATGGAAGCTACCTGAAGACTCCAATTTATCCCGGGCGTTGCGCGCCAAAGTAGCGTGATATAGCTTCAAGAGAGGCCAATTGTATAGAAAATCTTTTCAAGGCCTGCTGGCTCGATGTTTAGGGGCATCCGAAGCAAACTATGTCATGAGAGAGGTTCACAAAGGGATATGCGGCAACCACTCGGGCGCAGATTCCTTAGTGCTGAAGTTGGTAAGAGCAGGATATTATTGGCCCCACATAGAACAAGACGCCAAAGACTTCGTACGAAAATGTGATAAGTGTCAACGCTACGCAGCACTGGTGCACCAACCGGCAGAACCCTTACATTCTGTTCTATCCCCGTGGCCGTTCATGAAATGGGGGATGGACATTGTCGGACCACTGCCACCGGCTCCCGGAAAGGTAAGATTTCTTTTAATTTTGACTGACTATTTTTCTAAGTAGATGGAAGCAGGTCCTTATCAGAAGATCGGAGAATGCAGATTGGTGGAGTTCTTGTGGGAAAATATAATTTGCAGGTCCGGAATACCAAAAGAGATAGGATGCGACAATGGGCCATAATTTATTGGCGCAAAAATTACAAAGTTCCTCCAAGATTTAAAAATAAAGAGGATCACATCTTCACCCTATCATCCGAGCGCAAACGGTCAAGCGGTCGACGAACAAAGTGATTATTCAAAACCTCAAGAAAAGGTTAGAAGCAACTAAGGGTAAGTGGCCTGAGGAATTACCCGGAGTTCTATGGGCATACCGAGCTACGGGCAAGTCAAGCACAAGGAAACCCTTTTTTTTCCTCGTGTACGGTGCAGAAGCTTTAGTCCCGGTGGAAGTAGGGGAACCCATCTTGAGATATTTCCATGCAGATGATGAATCGAACAACGAGGCAATGTTAGTCAACTTGGAACTGCTCGATGAACGCAGGGACTTGGCGCATGTAAGAATGGTTGATCAAAAATAGAGAATGGAGCGGTATTATAACCGAAGAGCCAACCTCCGTTATTTCAAAGTAGGAGATTGGTCCTAAGGAGAGTAACTCTAAACACCCGGGAGCTCAACAGGGGGAAGCTAGGTCCAATGTGTGAAGGCCCTTACCGGGTTTCAACTATCACTGGGAAATGTTCATACGAGTTGGAAAACAGGAATGGAGAAAAGTTGCCCAACAATTAGAACGTGACACACCTCAAAATATATTGTTGCTGATGAACATTATCCGATCAGAAAGTATGTGCTACATTCTTTTTTCCTTCGTTTAGTTTTTGTCCCAATTGAGTTTTTCTGGCAAGGTTTTTAACGAGGCAGCAACAGAAAGCATACTACGAAGACAACAACAATAAGACCTTTAATTGCAAGGCACACAAGCAAGGATCCACTCGGGGATAGTTAGATAATCTTTTGCTCTATAGCAAATTTCCATCGTGAAGTTAAGTTTTCTATTCAGCAAATGTTACCTGATCATTCACGAGCACAAACCACTAGAGGTGCTTTAGTGGAATCTTCGAAGATACAAGACTTCTAGTGTTCCAATTCGCACTCCTACTAGGGGGTGAATGATATGAGGATACGACAACAAGGACTGCCACGTCGATCAAAAATGAAAAATCAAAAATATAATTCAATCATCGGGATCAGGGACTGCGCGGCCAGCCCCGTAGAAACAAGTTGTACAAGTTAGCCACAAGTAATGGCAATTTCTTTTCAGCATAGCAAATGCTTATGTACTTTTTGAAAACAGAAGGAATAAAATGAAATCCTTTTGTTTTCATCTTGTTTCTTGTCTGAACGATGAATTAACTTTGTCATTTGAAATTTAAACAAGCACTTCAAATGCTAGTGCCGTAATGAACAAGAGACGTCCTCTTCAAGAGCATCGTAAACATAAGAGGACCCTCCTTTATAAAAACCCTCACGTTAAAGGGTTGGTTCCGGAAGAATTTATGACCGGAATCAAAATGCCTTCGGGAAAAGATGCATCAGACCTCGCTGGGAGTCCACTTTTAGCAGCTAACTCAAGCTCATGGGCCTTAGCAATTTCGGTATCAAAATCAATGACACCAGCTTTGGCCTCTTCCAAGGTTTTTCTCCTCATGCTGTATATAGCGTAAGTTCTCTCAACAACGAGGGAAGCCACTCGACGCTTAAGTTCTTCTTTGAGTTGGGTTACCTAGGCAGAAAGGCTTTTCCGAGCGGACCTAGCAGATTTGAGGTTAACATCAAGGTCACATACAGTTGAATACTAAAAAGCCTATTATGATCGATAGTTTTTTTGTACTTCTCTTCGAGCTGGGCGTGTTTCTCCCCTGTAGCAGCAAGCTCTTCAATTTTGGAGTTCAAGGCTGCCTCTAAGTTGATCACTCTTTCAGCAGAGGCAGCCTTCGGTTGCAGCAGGAATGACGTTATGGACTTCAGCCCATTTGGCCTTGGCTTCGTCAAATCTAACCCTCAGCGGGCCAATTTCTTGGCTAAAGGTTACCATTTCTTGCTCGCTTTTCCACAAACGAGCCTCCAATACAATAGCCTCAGTAGCTTTGGCTTCCAGCTCCGAAAGGTGAGCGACATGTTGCTCCTGCTCTGCCAAAAGCTGATCCCATGAGGAGGTAATCTCTTCCTTTTCACGAATCAACCTCTGAAGGCCCAAGAAAGTTGGCCTACAAAGTAAGAAGGGTAAAATTCAGAATATATTCATACCCAAAAATAGAAGGAGTAATAAAGGAAGAAAGGAACGTACCGTTGCGGTGTTGTGCATGGCGTTGTTGAATACACACTCTCCCGAGAGTGCCTGAATCTTTTCCCAGTCTTTCTCTGAAGCCAAAGACTTCAGATAATTAGCAAGCTCTATCGGTCGGGATAGCAAGTTGCATCCGTTAGAGACCGAAAGAGTAACATTCCTCCTCCTTTGCGGATCTTCAGAAGGGGTAGCATAATTTTGCCCCAAATTCCCATGAACTGGGGACTGTGGAAGAGGAACACCTTCTTCATGGTCAGGTGCGGCCGGTGGAGATGATGTAGCAATTGCTGGTGGAAGAGTGGATGAAGATGGAAGTGATGTAGCAGTTGCTGGTGTTGTTGAAGATGGAGATAAAGCTGATGGAGTTAAAGAGTGAGAAGCAGCTGCATCAAATGCTATGCTGGTTGTTGGATGCTCACCAACCAAAGACAGCAGGGATCCGGTACTCAGCCCCCCAGTACTGGGCACAACAGTTGGGGCCCGAAAACGGGAGTTGACATTATCTACCAAATCAAACTCTCCCCAAAGTGTCGAGGCATTGTCCTCGATTGGTGTAACTATCTCAACAGGTCGAGCATCCTGTTGAGATGATGAGGATCGTCGTATTTTATGAAGAGAAGCTCTCTTATCACTAGCTTCTTCATCATTGTTGATCGTCACGGTGTTCATGACCGGCCAAGAAGGAGGGCTAGTCACCATCACTACCGGAGATGACTCGGGGACATCGGTCCTCGCCCTTTTATTCTTTTCCCCGGTTGCGGATGAGCGTCTTCTCTTTGGTTGTTTGTCTTCCGGCCGGGGACTCCGGAAAGAAACATTTGCTCCCGAAGCAGGCCCGGAGACACCTGTTCGAGTAAGTGCCTCCTGAAGCAGCCTTGCTGCATCAGCAGGATCAGCCAAGATTCTTCCTCGGGAATAGCAACAGAGCCCGGGGGTAGACCTAATTTCATAGACAAGTTACAAGGGATCAATCAAGTTCTTCACATGAAAAATTGAAACAAGGTGAGTTTGAACCAAGATTCTTGGACTTTCACTCGTATTTAGGGGCCAGTTCTTTCCATAAGCGAGTCTCGAGCGTCGTAACGTCCAAGATCTTTTATAACCACCGATCCAAACCTTCAACCACCGGTGGAATCCATCGAGTTGCTAAACCAAGAGAAGGATGGAGGATCAATACGGCTATAGAAAAATATTTAGTAAAAGGAAATACTAAACAAAGAGCTTACGAGTTCGGTTCCAAGCGGCCAGAAAGGATGGAGCCGTTGCCGAAGTGATGTCATTGGTGGCGGCTGCGACAAACTGTTCCATCCATCCACAGTCGTTGTCATCATCCATGCTAGACAACAAAGCATGGTGGCCACATTTTCATAGGTTTATCATTCCCCCGCGGAAGATTTTGGGAGAATAAAGATTCATCATATGAGCTAAGGTTAGCTCCTCTCCAGTCTCCTGGCACAAACGCTGAAGGCAAGCAACCGTCCTCCACACAGAAGGACTTACTTGTGCCAAACACACTTGGTAGCGGAGGCAAAACTCCGGAATCACGGAGTCAAGCTCTCCGCTAAAAGAGAATGCACACAAAGTAAAGGGATGCATGTAAAAATATGTAAAAACCTCCTTGGGTAGGGTGACTCACTCCGATAGATCAGGAGCAATAATATCTAAGTTATTGAAGCAACAGACTTCCTTCGCAACAGGAATGCTAGAAGACGTATGGAAGAAGGGTACCTACTGACTGCCCATGTACGAGAGTTAGTAGTAGGGAATTTCTCTTCGAAGTCTTTTGTGGTAATAAGGCTTCTAGGGATGATGGAGCCCACTGTTGGAGGACCAGAGTCCTCGGCCTTGTTCTTGCTCTTTGAAAAACCGGCACGCTTTGAGGAAGAAGGAGAAAGTTTTTTGTTTGAAGAGAACTAGAGAAAAGATGAAGAGCAAGATGCAAGTTTGATAAGGGAAGCTTGAAAAACTATGAAGTATAAGGGAGAAGGTTGATACGTATAAGTAAAAGTTTTGGCGGTTAAATTCATGGCCATGATTACCTCGATAATCGGCAAAAGTTGTGCTGAATCATGAGATGACGCGTGTTCGGGGCATTAAATGCGGAGAGATATGCGTCTAATCAACCGTTAGAAGCCTTCAGAGGGAATTATAGTAATTACCGCCAAAAGAGTATTTTTACCAACTTCCCGGTAACACAAAGTTATGTCACCTGAAAGCAGGGGGAACTATCCATATGGGTAAAATATGCTATGACACGTGGCCGTCCAAAAAAGGGACACGTGGAACCCAAGACGGGGGGATGGCCAAAGACCGAAGGCAACTGTTTCATTTATCAACGGAAAGAATAACGCTCGTAAAGATGTGATAAATACTCTTCGCCCGGTAGCATTTAATAGAGAATATTCCATGGCATTAAGAGCAATTACCCGCTACGAGAAATTTGACATTTATGTTCACCGTTACATCTTCATCAATGTCCCTCATAATTGACATTAAAGAAGGGCACGATCCTAGAACTTCCTTCATAGCTATAAATAGTGAGCTCAGTTGTCATTGTAAAGAACATGATTTTTCTGGCAAACTTACGCTACATTCTATACAAAGCTCAATACGATCTTATCTTCTTACTTTTTGATTTCATTGTTGTTGCCCGAAAATCCTGTTCCCGGAACTGTTGCTTCTGTTGTTTCGTCTATATCCTAAATCTAAGTATTGCATAATTCTTTAATTATTTTATTATTTCAGGATCAAATTAATTCATTTGTCTAGAAACCACGTATAAATTCAACTGTACCGTTTTACAGGTAAACAGAGGTAGGGGTGGGTGGGGTGGGATTGGTGGGAATGGAGAATAGGGTGGGAAAAATTAAGAAGAGTTTTGAAAAATATTTTCCCTTCTCTTAATAGGGAAAATATTTTCCTTCAATTGAAGGAAAATGAGTTCAGTGGAAAAAAATATTTTTCAAAATATTTAAGCCAATCAAACAAAAAAAATTAAAAAAATATTTTTCAAAAACTATTTTCAATCATACCAAACACCCTCAATTTCAGGATAAAAAAACAATGTGTTGATCTCAGCAATAATATGACAGAACTAGTTGAGATATTTTTAATGAACTATGCCCACAATTATACAAACAATTTCCTCGGTTTGAACCGAGATAAAAGGAACTCCGCCCCAATCAAGTAGCCAGTTAATCATTTAGCATTTTCTATTCATATTTGTTTTCTTATTCTTTTATATATCGAGAAATCTTTTAGTGTAAGTAACTCACTATTCGAAAATTAAAATTTGATCACGGATTCTAGCCGTGAAAACAGTCTCTTATAGAAATGCAGGGTAAGGCTGCGTACAATAGATCCTTATGGTCTGGCTCTTCTCCGGATCCCGTGCATAGCGAGAATTTAGTGCACCCGGCTGCCCTTTTTTTATTTACTTTCTTATCCTTTTATATATCGAGAAATCTTTTAGTGTAAGTAGCTCACTGTTCGAAAATCGAAACTTGGTGGAATAATGACAATGTCTCTATATTCTTCTCTAATAAATATTAAATTTTGTATTCTCCTTCACTTAAATATTAGTAAGTGTTTATTTAAAAATACTGTATACGTCTAATCCACATTCTCTTACACTTGTCACTAGATAATGGCTCTCGACAAATATTTACTTTCATACTCTGGAGGGACAAGTGATAATTGGAGATTATTTGATTCGTCAAAGACAGTAAATACCATATCAAACACGCAATATTAAACATTGAAAATGATATAATCGTAGAAAATTTACCAATTTATTAACCGAAGAATATTTCTTAAAATGTGCTCGTGTTTAGTCCAGCCGATTCCCCCGAAGTGACTTCAAATGTGCTTCAACTATTTTAAAGGGTTCTTTTTATGCAGTTTGATCAGTAAAAGCGGCCCCTTTTCTGGTATTTAAGGAATATAAAACGAATAGGAAGACTGAATCAACTCATCTTCATCAGTGCTAATCGTCATACCTCTACAGCTCTACTAATCTACTTCATAAGTAATTGAGAAAAGTTAGTTCCTAATACTTTCTTCTTCTTTTTACTCTTGACATGTCAGAAGAGTTTTTCTTAACTCCCTTGGAGTGGTAAAAGGAGGAAGTAAATTTTTAGCTGAGTAATTTAGCTTATGGAGGGGGTGAAAAGAAAAATTTATTTTTGCCTATCTTTTCTGTAAAAAATGATGAGTTTAGTTTAATCTATTGAACCTACACTGACTGTGCGTCTGAATCAAGTTAGTTTATGAAAAGAGAGAGGGGGATGTTCAAGTTTCACCAAAGTTCGAGTCTCAAACCAATTCATGCGTTTGTGCGTTTTGTTTTATATGATGTCAATTTGAATCAATTGATAACTAATGGGAAGGGGTAAATATGCTAAAGCATCCTTAAAATCTGAAAAAGAACATTAGAGTAACCAATGAAGGCTTCTCTGTAGACATGTGATATCGCCAAAGAGACCCACATCTCTTGTCCTTTATAAGGTGCCACTTTAATTTTTGTACGGAGAGGGTGACTCTGTTAAGTATATGTCGCCATTTTGGCATCTTTTATTTGCTTTTATATCACTGCCTATTTCAGAACTAATTTCAACAGAAGAGTCCAGGAACTAATATTGGTCTTCTTATATTTGCTTTTATATCAATGCCTATTTGCATAACTTCTTTCAGCAGAAGAAGAATCCAGGAAGAACTAATACTGAGCAGAAGAATAATCCAGGAACTAATACTGAGCAACTAATACTGATCAGAGGCAGAGGCAGCACCAAGCTCATTTGAATTATAACATAATTTTAGGTGTAAACATTCACTTAAACTTTAACAAATAGTAGACAAAAACCATAATTTTAAAATTACAATTTTGTTCAATGCTAAAATCTTAAAGGCCGAATCCAATTCGCCCCTAATACGGGTTGTTTATTTACTACCAGCAGTTTAACTTCTAAAAGGGAACAAAGCTGGAAGTCTGACCATTTCGTTTCATATTACTCAAGGAATACAATCATTTCTCTTAAAGAGTTAAGAGTACAATCATTTTTACCTCCTCCCTATTTTAGAGCTTTTCTTTTTTCTCCCCTTTTCCCCCTTTGTGTTCCACTACAGGAAGAATACTACTCACATTTTTATTTTCATAGGTACAGAAGGAGTACCACTTAACATTTAACTTACAGCAACTGTCCATTTAAGACCACATTGGTCATCCTACCAAAACTACGAAAATTTAAAAAGTATGGCAATTGTTCATCCAACTGTCCAACTGGTCCTCGACACAAATTTAGAGTTTGAGTATGCACTCCAAGCTCCAAAGTTCCAAAAGAAACTTGGCTAACAAATTGTAGTAGAAAAATTTATTTACGGTGCGACTTGTTCCCCATAATCCAGGCATAAAGGAAAATAGACTTATGTACAGCTTTTTCCTTCGCATTTGCTTTTTCTTTTCCCATATTACTGTCATTCCAAAACTCAAAAACAGACAATAGAAAGGTTAGATAACACTGAAAAGAACCAATTTACTGCACTTACTATCAGTTCACACAATCAATTCAGTATTTTTATTTTGACACTTCCCAGGCGCCCAGACACTTTACATGTGTTGAAAAGTTCACTAAACAAGCACAAATAATAGATTTCGAACCTAGTAAATGAAATGAGTTGCGGTAGAATCCTAACTCAAACATATAGAATTCAAATCCCAGATCCACCTCTGCCCAAATGGAATGGTTGGATAAGTTGCTCTTATAATTAATCAGTTCTTGTGTCTATACATAGTATTTCACTTCAACTGACTTCAATAATGGGGACCGATGAAAACATCAGAATAGAGAAACGAAAATTCAATTCACGAATCTTTCCTCAATCAATCCTGCCGCTAAACTTCCGTTCATGAGTTAAATGCATAAAAGTGTCTCAAACAAACCTCCTATCACCGTCAAGATTGCATGCCAGCAGTTTCCTTCCTGTAAGCCTGGAGCCTCTCCTTCAACTTCTTGCTCTGTTCAAAATTTGCTTTTCTCTTTATAGCTTTCTGCAAAAGGACGTCTTATCTCTTTTATCGGCTCATCCACGGGGAACATTAGAGATGAATTTTCAAAATCATTACAATTTCCTTACAGGTAAAGTAAGAAACGTTACCTCTTGCCTGAAGCACCGGTCAAGCTTTATTTTCAGATCCGTGCATTGCCCAAGGAATTTTCCTAGTGGGTGGTCTGTGTGACACTTCTGGAACTCCTCTATAATCTGCACCACATAAACCTTGAACTAATCAGCAATTATGATCTACATCATGAAGTCAAGACTACATGTCAATGCGAATAACCACATGCAAAGAAACAGCCATTAAAATCAATTTTCCACAAGGAATGTATATACATCTTATAAACACTAATTTCCTTAACGCAGATGCTATATTAGAACTTTACCTAGAAAACCTGCAAAAGGCAGTGTCAGAAGTAAAATGGCTATTCACAAAAGAACAAAGGGAACAAGAGAAGGGAATAAAAACACCCCAGCAAGTGTTGGACGACAAATTGACATAAAAAATTGAGCAATTGGTGCTTCAAAAGCACAAGATGATCGCTGATTCTAATTTAACAACGTGAGGAACTTACATCAGCACATAAAGGGTGCCTATGTAGAGTCAAAGGTGGATGCATCTTCTTCCGTTGAGTTAAAACCTACAGGAGACAGACAATTTTCCAAATAAATACTCCCCCTTCTCAGTAAATTAAGGAAAAGAACACAAAAAAACAAGAAAAAATAAGACCAAAAAAGATTAAACCATCAGGGAAACAAGCTTCTTTTTTAAAGCAAACAAGCAAGCCTTTGTTACAAAATAAAAGTCCAGTACTGGAAACTTAATGAGAATTAACAGATCATAATGAAAATGCCCAAGCACTAAGTGAATGATGGTGGAGGATAGTTACACGTAAAACACATTTTGATAACAGGCTGCGCACAGAATTCAGGAAATTTAGATCCACAAAGTTAGCAACAACAAACAAAGCATCTCTTTTAAAGGCTAATTATGTTCTCCTTTTCCCCTCAAAGTACCTTAGATTTCTTTCCCACCAAATAGCAGCTGGGATCAACTACTGGAAACCTCTATAACAAAGCATAAAGATTCTGTAAATACTTCAGATTTTCTTTCTTATCTTCAACTATTCTACACTTTTCCTGCTGATTTAAACCCATTGCACCACATATTTCACATCTAAAAGATTCTGTAAATGAAGTTCATATTTTCTTTTGTGCTGTCGACTTCTCTTCATTTTTGTTGCTTTTTACCAAACCATTTGCACCATAATTTCTGCATCCAACCATGGCTTACTTTGGATTGATCAAAGTATAACCAATCATTAAAGCAGAGATAGGCAAATCAACTAGCCCAATTGATGGAACCTTCTCAGATATCTAAAAAAACATAGTGAAATGTAATTCCTTCTCTCAAAAACAATTACATCAAAGATGCCCACAGCCTTCTGACTCAACACTCAAAATTAATTTCCCCTACTTTTAGTTCCTTCAATGAATCATACATAATTAAGAGCTCTTTTACCTAGATTTGAATTGCAATTTTTGTGATATGACATGATTTTTAGCAGCGGCACAGATTTAAGACCTCTCTTTGTTTCGCTAAACTTTTGTACCAGCAAAATTCATCTGTATATCAAAAGAAAAATCTTTATATTCCAGTTTTCTCTCAAAATCCTAACACTCTCAAAATTCTTTAACAATAACAAAATCAGTCAAATTAATCCTTAATACGTAGGTAAAAGAAGGCAAAGAAAGAATTACCTAATCGGAGAAGACCGGAGGTAAGAGGAGGAGCACCGGGCGCCGGAAAGGAAACACCGACTGTATTTGTGCGGTTTGCTATTTCGGCTTTATATATTTATTTTCCTACTATTTAGAAGCGGGAGTTTAGCAGCTCTTAGTCGTCCTTCCAGGGGTAATTTAGGAATTTCGTATTCTTAGTTTGACGTGGAAGATCGTCCTCTAATAGTCATCTCCCTCTCTTGTTACTTACTCTCCTATTACCTATGTCGAAGCGTCTTTGATGATTTATTTTGCAGATCCATCTTTTGTCGTTGTTGAAGCCAGTGGATTACTGGCTTTGATTCAAAGTTCTATAAATTCCTAGGTTAGTTTCTACAGAGACAGGGAGGGTATTTCGAAATCCCTAGGTCTTACTTGATGCTCTATCTCTTTTCAGTTTTCACTTCTCTTGTCATTTTTCTTTCTTTTACCTTTGGTGTGTACCTATTTCTGTCTGGCTGGGTTACCTTTGATGATCATCGGAAGGTGTTGGTTGTTATCGGTGGCTGAAAAATGAAAATTGAAAAATGGTATAGAGTACTTCTTCCATGTCTGTAGATGTGTTTCTCAACTATTATCGGCTGGTTCTGTGTGACGAATGGAAGAAATTTGATTTTCAACGGATTGCTAAAGAAAAACAAGGTTTTTGTGTTATTTGTTGGCTGAATTTGGACACTAAAAGGGACTGATATGTAGTAAAAATTTGTTTTTGATTTTTCCTTGTGTTTGTTTGTCAATTTTGGAGATAAAATTCAATTGCACGAGAATTTTCCTATTAAAATAGATAAGATATAAGACTATGTAGAAGCATCCGTTTGTTTATTTTTGCACATTCTTGTTCTGCACTTGTTTCTCAGAAAAATGGTCAAATTGCTAGCTAACTATACAAAAAAGTCTAGCTATAATAAAAATTATTATTATAGCGGGCGATATATGTTTCTCTCTCGGCGCATGTCAGCTTAACCTGCCCCATCCATGAAAAAGAGTGTGAATTCCCTCGCAGAAGGCATCAATGGCCCGAAAAGCTGCAACATATGAAGGAAATCACCAAAGGAAAAAAGGATCTCAGCCAAAGGAGACAAAGGACAACATGCAAATGTCGAGCGAAGCAGTAATTGAAGGAATCATGGACCAATGTAATGGAACAGTAGATCTTCAGAGTACTGAGAAATTAGCTCCAACTCAAAGTTTGAGTAGTAATCGAAGGATGACATGGGCAGAGGAGGTGGAAACATCAGTGGGGATGACAACGAAGAGCTCAATTTGGGATAATTTTGACATTACCAAGGTCTCATACAGAGGTTGCAAACTTGATTTTGTTGAACCAAAAAAGCATGGTGAGTTACCTGTTTGTGAAATTGACATAGAGGACATAAACACTAAAATAATATACTAGAAAAATGCAGTGGTATGCTATGTATTGGGGGCACATTCTCCATTCACGGTATTGAATGAATATATACAAACGCAGTGGGCAAAGCATGGCATTAATAAAGTAGTGATACTGAAAAATGGCATTGTATTAGTACGATTTGACACAGAATTGGGGAAGAATGAGGTAATCCAAGGAGATATATATCATTTTGACAACAAGTCATTCATTGTAAAAGCTTGGAGTCCGAATATGGAATTTACTAGAGAAGAGCTATACACAATACCAATATGGGTGAAATTGCCAGGTTTGGACTTCAAATATTGGAGATCTAAGGGACTTAACAAAATTAGGAGTTTGATTGGGAAGCCGTTAATGGTGGATCAAAACACTGAGAAAAGATGGGGCTCAACTTTGCTAGACTACTGATTGAAGTAGATATTGATACAAACCTACCTAGGAAAGGTGTATTTCAGGAATGAGAAGGGAAGCCTGGTGGAACAGAGAGTACACTATGATTGAAAACCTACTATATGCAAATATTGCCAGAAGTTTGGTCATGTGGAAGAAAACTGTAGGAACAAGAACAAAGCCCAGCAAGAGTCTCCAAAGAAGCTAGAGGAAGAGAGGCACAATGTAGCAAAAGAACCAAAGACACAAAGAAGAACAATAGCAGCAACTGAGAACTTGAAAGCAACTGAGGTTTCAAAGGAAGCAGGAATAAGTAGAGGGGTTGGTAAAACTCAGGGAACCAATCCACAACCTGGTAAAGGTGCATGGCTTAATCCCCTGAACCCAAGCAAGCAGCAATAAAATCATGGAGTAAAAGCTCAGAACAAAAATGCATTCCAAGTACTGGATTGTGCAGAACACAGCAATAGAGGACAAGGAGCCAGTAAAGTTAGAAATGAGGGAGGGAGTTCTATACCTCTCTCAGGCCATGAATAGCATGTTATGTTGGAACGTAAGGGGCCTAAATGGCTCGAATAAGCAAAGAGAGGTACAACTCCTTTACAGGAAAGAGGAAGTAGGACTGGTAGGTTTGGTAAAAAGAAAAAAAAAGATTGATCAGGTGATAGGCAAACTGTTTGGAGGTTGGGAGTATGTCACCAATCTTGAGCATCATTATAATGGGAGGATTTGGTTAACTTGGAGGCCAGATCTCTGTCAGGTTAACCAAATTTCATAATGTACAGGCAATAACTTGTAGGGTGACAAACAGGAATATAACTTTCAGACTAACAGTGGTATATGCACATAATGCCAAAGAGGATAGGAGAGTATTGTAGACTATCTTAATGATATAAGTGGAAGATGCAATGGACCATGGATCTCCGTGGGAGATTTCAAGTGCTTAACATGGATGACAGGATTGGGGCAACGCAGTCATAGTGAATGAAGTCATGGAGTTTCAAGATTGTATTGAGCCTTGTGGACTGTTGGAATTGCCTCTTAAAGGAAGCAAATACACATGGAGTGATAGACATGAGGGACACAGGAGGCTCTCTAAGATAGATTGGGCCTTTATCAATGATGAATGGCTGCTCCAGATGCCTGCATACATAGCCAACTACCTGCTAGCAGGCACTTTGCTATCAAGGTGGAACTACTTAATGCACCTGGAAGGATTAGCAAACCTTTCAAGTATTGCAACATTTGGGCAACTCACCCTAAGCTTTTAGAGGTAGTGACAACAACTTGGTAGAATGTAGAGTCAGGATGTGCTATGCTACAAGTAGTTAAGAAGCTGAAATCATTAAAGACGTATCTGAAGGAGCTTAACAAGCAGTATTTCAGAAACATTCTAACTGAAGCTGAGGAGGATGGAACTAAATTGGAGCAAATACAGAAAGCACTGCAGGCTACACCTAGAGACCAAAATCTGCAAGTACAGGAGAAGGAGCAGTATCGGAAATTTAAAAGATCATCATATCTAGCAAAAGGCTTCTTGCAACGGAGAAGCAAAGCAACATAGATTCAACTTGGAGATGATAATTCTAAGTACTTCTTCTCTGTTATTAAACATAGGAGATTACAATAGTGTATTACGCAGCTGAAAGATGCTTCAGATGTAATACATACAGAGCCAGAAGACATAGCTAGACTATTTGTGGAGTTTTAATAAGAATTACTGGGCAGCAAAACAACAACTAGAACTAAAGCTTTTAAGAGTTTTTGAACAAAGCATGTGTTAACATTTGAACAGCAGATGGAGGTACTTCAACCATACTCTGACAAGGATGTGAAGAAGGCTATGTTTAGCATAGATAGCAATAAGAGCCCTGGACCAGATGGATATGGGAGTGATTTTTCAAGAAGTCTTGGAGCATTGTAGGGAGAGATGTCACTACTGCTACACTACAGTTCTTAAACAATGGGAGGCTATTGAAGCAGATCAATGCAACAAATATCACTCTGATTCCAAAAGTCTCTAATCCTGAATATGCAAGCCAATTCAGACCAATATCCCGTTGTAATACCATGTACAAATGCATCTCTAAAGTCCTATGCGTAAGATTGAAACAAGCTCTGACTCACTTGGTGGCAGAAAATCAGGCAGCCTTTATGGCAGGTAGATCTCTAGTACACAATGTGCTAATCTTTCATGATCTCATGAGACATTATAACAGGAATACAACACCTAGATGTCTAATGAAAATAGACTTGAGGAAAGCATATGATATGGTGAGCTGGGAGTTCATAGAAGAAGCACCAACATGCTATGGGTTTCCAGTCACTTTCACTCAGTTGGTTATGGCATGTGTTACCTCAATAAAATTTTCTGTGAAAATGGACAAGGTTATGGATACTATGAAGGCAAAAGAGGACTGAGGCAGGGAGACCCCATGTCACCTCTTCTGTTTGAGCTTGTAATGGAGTACCTCTCAAAGGCATTAAAGAAGGTGAGTGAACTCCCAAATTTCAAATACCACCCTATGTGCAAGGCCCTGAAGCTCACTCACCTAATATTTGCTGATGATCTAATGATCTTTTGCAAAGGTGACACTAGATCAATAGCAAGGGTAATGGAAACACTAGAGCACTTTACTAGTGTTTTTGGACTAGTGGCCAATGTGGACAAATCTAATATTTTCTTGGCTGGAATAGATGAAGCAACTCAGGCACATATACTAGAAAGTACATGATTCTCTGTACGTATTTTACCTATCAACTATCTTGGCTTGTCGCTGTCATTAAAGAAATGGAGCAAAACGGATTGCCATCGACTAATTGATAAAATCACACATAGATAACTAGTGCCTACTCAAGGAAGCTGTCCTATGCAGGGAGATTACAGATTATAAATGCTGTGTTGTTCTCTTTATACAACTTTCGGAGAGGGGGGGGGAGGGTGTTTTTATTTTACCTCAGAGTGTGCTTAAAGAGGTTGATCAAAAGTGTAGAATTATCTCTAGGGGGGG